>JAABLK010000001.1:114878-132341 GCA_012295415.1 Phytophthora chlamydospora | reverse complement strand
TGGCAACGGCCAAGAAGTACGCTCAGGCCGGTGCCAAGGTATCCATCGTCGCCCGCGACGCCAAGAAGCTCGAAGCGGCGAAGCGGGAGATCGAGGCCGTGAGCAAGCACGCGGGGGCTCCAGTATCCACCCAGACGTGCGATGTGGTCGACTTTGAGGCGGTCAAGAAGGCGGTGGAGGCTGCCAATGTATTTCATGACCGTGTCATGGACCACGTCATCTGCAGTGCTGGGAGTGTGGAGCCCGGCTACTTCATGGAGCAGGACGTGGCAGGCTTTAGGCACTCCATGGATGTCAACTACTTTGGCTGCCTATACGTTCTGCATGCAGCACTGCCCGCCATGATTAAGCGGCGCGAAGCTGAAGGAGGCAAGGACGGAGGACACCTCGTGCTGGTGGGCTCTGGCTTCTCGCTCATGGCGTGCATTGGCACTGCGCAGTACTCGTCCTCCAAGTACGCGGTGCGGGGCCTGGCCGAGTCGCTGCGCAACGAGATGTTGCTGTACGACATCCGCGTGAGCGTTTTCTACCCGGGCAATGTCGACACGCCCATGCTCCAACACGAGATAGCGCTCACTCCTCCAGAGACCAAGACGATCGAAGGCGTGAGCGATCCTCTGTCACCGGAAGCCGCGGCTCAAACTCTAGTGAACGGGATAGCCAAAGGCCACTTCAGCATTACGACGGACCCGCTGGTATACCTGCTACGCATCCTCGCCAACGGAGTCACGCCGCGACACAATACAGTGCTGGAGGCCGTTGCATTGCCACTGATCATGGTCATTCAGGTCGGCTTCCTCTTCTTCATGGACGCGGTGGTGGAGTATTCACGCTGGCAACGAGGAAAGCAGCGCAAAAGCGACAAGAAGGATCAGTAGTTGTTAGTCCGCGCAGCAGCAACCTTCAACAGACAGTAAGAAAGGTCAAGTAGGCACGTTTTGGGCCAAAAGAGAGGCATCTCGCTCCATTCGTCACTGTTTTCCACACCTCATCGCGCGCCTCACCCCTCCCCTGCTTTTCTGTCTCCTCCCACTCCATCCTCACAAATCTATTCCGCGTTGCTGTCGCCGCCAGCGTTCGCCAGCGCCTTCTTGACCTGAATCTCGGGCGACAGGTAGCCACGCTTCTCATAGTTGGTGTAGTACGTGAGCTTCTTGGGGTTCGGGCGTGCCGACTGCGGGATCGTCTCGAACTTGTGCGGCTTGAGCAGCGCACGCAGCGCCAAGCGGTTGTGGTAGACCGACGTGATGTTGCCGCCAACCGCCTCCACGGCCTTGATAGCCGACTCGGAGGCCTGCGAGACCTCGATGTCCAGCTTGGTCGTCAGGTGCTGCGCGCCGCTGCCCAGCAGCTTAACACCGTGCTTGACACGCGAGCACGTGACGATGCCCGAGTCAACGAGTTCCTTAATCGTGATCTTGTTGCTGGCGTCGATGCGACCCATGTCCACGAAGAGCTGCAGCTTGTCCAAGTTCAGCGTCTCCATGGGCGTCGCGAACTTGTTGTTGAAGCCGCGCTTGGGTACGCGCTGGTAAATCGGCGTCTGGCCACCTTCGAAGCCGGGGCCACGGCCGGAGCCGCCACCCGAGCGCGCCTTCTGGCCCTTGTGTCCGCGGCCCGAGGTCTTGCCCTTGCCGGAGCCGATACCGCGACCTAAACGCTTGGACCGCTTGTGCGCGCCGTCGTTATCGCGCAGGTTATTGAGCCGCACACCTTCGAAGACCGGCACAGCAGCCGCAGAGCTCGCGAACGCCACGCGCGCGCCACGAGCGACGGGTAGAGCCCGCTCCAGCGCCTTGAGACTCCACATTCCAACCGCTTGTCGAGGGAGGCACCAAATAGTGCTCGAATCTGTGGCGAGGAGCCCAGGCGCACTTAAACGGGTATATTGCGCACACTAATTGTACCAAAATTGAAGTGCGTGTTTTTGACCAATGAAAGAGGAGTGCATTAGCCAATCAAAGCCGAGCGTCAACTTCGACAAATATGCCGTCTCGATGACGATCACTTCGCGATTAGCTCGACACCGGACAGGTCATTGCGCTTCTAGCCGGCCATGGTGAGCACGCATAATGTCACGGGGCTGACGCTACTGGACGCGGTACCGGATATTCGCTTCGACGCCAGCCACGGCCTCTCCAGCTCGCTGCACGCGTACTTCCGTGGCTCCTGGGGGCTGCTCTTCTCGCACCCGGACGACTTCACGCCAATCTGCACCACCGAGCTGGGTGAGGTGGCGCGGCTGGAGAACGCCGGGGAGTTCGCACACCGTGGCGTCAAGTTGCTGGCACTGTCATGCAACGATGTGGCCAGCCATGAGCGCTGGATCGCCGACGTGGAGACGCACTCGCGCGCCACCGTCAACTACCCCATCGTGGCCGACCCCAGCCGCCGCATCGCCGCACAGCTAGGCATGCTATCCCAGGACGACCTGGACAAGGAAGGACTCCCGCTCACAGTCCGCACACTTTTCGTACTGGATCCGCAAGTGCGAGTGCGGCTTATGCTCACGTACCCGGCAAGCACGGGGCGCAACTTCGTGGAGGTGCTGAGGGTGCTGGACTCCCTGCAGCTTACCGACGAAAAGAACCTGTCAACGCCCGTAAACTGGAAGCAAGGTGACCCTGTGTGTATTACACCGCAAGTTTCAATGGACGAGGCGGCTGAGAAGTTCCCGGACTTGCAAGTGGAGAAGTTGCCGTCGAACAAGGAATACCTGCGCTTCACGAAAGAGTACTAGACTAGCGCCGCAAATGCAACACTAATTCGATGAAACTCACGAATTGCTCGTTTTGATGAGAAGTCTTGAGGCTGTAGCAATCAAGTTTTGACCGTGAGGGACTTCATCCTGGAAGTAGATCCAGCTCATTCTGAGTGGACAGCTACCACAAGTTTTCCCTTGGCACGATGGCTTCGTTGTAGCTGAAACGCGCGAGCAACGTCCTCGGCCGAGAATGGAACCGGCGTCGCCGGATCCAGTACGGCTCTGGGGGTTTTCGTGCCAGTCTCCACTCGTGTCATGGCGTTCACAAGCTCTTGCAAGTCCTTGCCCTTCGGGAAGCAGCTCACGAGCGAGTAGCTGGTCGAGAACGGGTTCAGCACTCGACGAGCAATCCGAAAGATGAACGACAGGAGCTGTGCGACGCTCCGCAGTTCCGTGTCGGGGCTGTCGACCACTGCAACATACCGACCACCACGAGCGAGAGCAGAGTCGCAGTTGGCCCACGAGTCATCGCAGCCGACGCAGTCAACAATGACGTCGAGGGACTTTGCCTCGATGACCTCCCACCACTTGGCCTGTCGGTAGTCGACGACCAAGTCGGCTCCTAGCGCCTCGACCAGCTCGCGGTTGGTCGATGTCGCGGCTACGAAAGCCGCACCGAAGGTCTTCGCGAGCTGCACCACTAGTGATCCGACGCCTCCTGATCCCCCGAGTACCATCACACAGCTACCTGGACCAATACGGGCATCCTTGATGGCCTGGAGTGCCGTGCAGCCAGCGGTGGGGAGAGACGCTGCATCAACGGGGGAGAACGCGTCGTGTGACGGCGCCACCGCTGCTAGGGAACTGTCGATGACGACGTACTCGCTCAAGCCACCAATCTTCATGGCAGGAAGCGCAGCAATGATGCGATCCCCGACTTTAAAAGGGGAAGAGTCTCCGCTGACCTGCTCGACGACGCCGCAGATATCGAGGCCGGGGACGTAGGGGAACTCCTTGGGTTTCATGACGAGCGACACGCCGCCGTCCATAAGCCGACAGTCTGCCGGGTTGAGCGCGCACGCGAGCACCTTGACGAGCAGCTCGGTCGACGAGCTTGGAGCGGAAAAGGTTGGCTTGGAGGCGTCATTGACGAGCACAATGTTGTCGTCGGTGGCGAAGTGCGTCACGTGGATGGCCTTCATCTTGAGAGATCCAAGCCGTTATGAACCCCTTCTCGGGAGAAGCGCTGGGGGCTGGAGTGGTCAGATAAACACTGCCGAAGTTTGCGTCGATTCGCCATGAAATTCTGCGCGCTATCGCCTGTTGGTGCATGCACAAGGAACGAGTTTCAAGAAGCACGAAAAAGCGTCATTCATTCATTCATATCCAAGTCACGAAACCTGCACGACGCGTCAGTTGTGCAGGAGCTGATCGAACCCTCGCTGCAAAAAGTCCGCGAGCTGGGCGTTCGGCAGCTCCAAGTCCAGTGTGCGCGTGGGAGTGACGAGCGACACGTAGCATTCGTAGCGAGCGACATTGCCCGACCGCTTGAGCACGGGAGTCTTCATTCCGCGCGCGACTTGGATCACGTCGCTGAGCGTAACGCTCTGCTCGAGTCGGGCGTGCTTTCCTTTGCCCACGCGATCTGCCGCTCCCAAGGCCTTCTGCCAGAACACTCGCTTGAAGTCCAAGTCGGTGAAAATGAGTCGAGGGTGCGGTCGACCACGACGACCGTGCTTCACGGCCTCAAAACCGTCCAATAGCAGCTCCTTGAATGTCTCCATGTCCACGGAAGCTGCTGCCGTTTCCAAGCTAGTCGTGCTGCCGTTGCTCCGCACACTACTACAGCTGCTACTTCGGACACTGACCGAGTCACGCACAAGTACAGACTCGACCGAAGACTTCAGAGTCTCCGTGGGCCCAGCGAAGCCTTTGAACTTGCCGTTTGGAGTCGGTAGTGGCCGCAGCATCGGTGCTGGTGGAGGAGGGCATGAGACAGCCTTGGTGGGGCTCTCTGGTCGTGGTGGCAGAACTGGCATGGGCAGTGCCGCCATCAGAGATGACGAGAGTTGATTGTTGTCACGGCGTTTAGCAACAACTCGAGCTTGTTTCTCCACTGTTTGTTGCTTCTTCTTGGATGGTTGCAGCCTCTGTGGGCCTTCGTGCTGACTTGGACCAACCGAACTGTCGTCGTCTTCCCAGTCGTACTGGTACTGCTGCATGTCGTCGTCTTCATTCTCCTCAGAGGTCTCCACGATGGTCTCCGGTCGCTGTCGAAACAGAGCTTTCGCGCCGGTTCCGTCCATGTGCTGCATCTGGTTGTCGCTTTCATGGCTGTCTGTGTTATTGCTGAACGTACTGTTTGGTTGGGGCTTCGATACAAGCGAGTGGAGCAGCGCGGAGACGTTTTCTAGGATCTCGGAAGATGGCTTGGAGGCGTCAATTCGGTGCACGACGACCTGGCAGCTCGAGAACAGCTCGTTCGTGGCCTCGCCGTAGGTCCGGTACGCCTCGAATCGCGGCACTAGTCGGTCATTCGTATCGTCCCGCCGTCTTGTGAGCCTCGCACGAACAACAGAGTCTCGAGGCAGATTAGTTGAATGGAAAATGGCGCCAGTCACAGGGTCGAAGCGACGGCCACTGATGCGTGCGATACAAGCTGCATCTGGCAAATCGAGAAGAAGCAGAATGGCGGGACAGAGGTTTGGCTTGGCCATCAACGCCTGAGCCTGGTCGGTGGTGCGAGGGAAGCTGTCGAGCACCCACCCAGATCGCCCGCGCGTCATGCAGCTCGCCACCTTGGCCTCCACCATGTCGAGCACCACGCGGTCCGGGACTAACTTCTTCGCAGTGATGCAGCGCTGAGCCCTACGACCGGCAGTTGTTTGCGCCTTCATGTTCTCGCGTAGCAGCTCCCCCGTAGCGACGAGCTCCAGGTTGAACTCCTCGCACAAGAGCTTGGCCAGCGTCGTCTTGCCAGACCCCGGTGGGCCATTCACGAAGAGCTGCAGCACCATTTTTCAGAGGGCTCTGGTTCGACGGCTCTGGTGTGAGTCGGGTAGTGCAAACAAATAGAATTGAGGGGCATCCGTGTCTGCGATGTAGCGCCCTCGGTGCGATGGTGCGGCGAAAGCAATGGCTAAAATACAACGAAGAAGTTTTCACAAAGATAGACTGGCGGCAGCCGTTGCCGTCGGCATCGCAATCGCAGCAGCAGCAGCTTCGTCCGGCTCGAATGTTGATTCAGCTCCATTTTTGATAAAAGCAGCAGGAAACGACTAGCGAGACAACTTCAACAAGCGCAAAGATCGTGCTGTTCGGACACAGCACGCCGTCTCGACACCCTCGGTCTCGGCTACATCTACATTCCACCCTACCGTGTATTCCAACAACTCTGGCAGATGACCTCGTCCACAAGCTGGAGAAAGAGGATGCAGACTCAGACGATGCCAGCGATCATCCAGTCCTGACTAGTCCATTCCCAAATGTGTTTGTGGTCCATGCGAGCCGCGAATGTGAGTGAGTAAGGAAAATCGGGAAGTGACATCAACGTACAGGAGAGACCGACCAGCCTCGGTATGTAGAATATATTTCCTACTGCACAACGAGGCCCCTAAAGAAAAAGGTGGCGGAGGTGATGGATTTTAGATGCCATTGCTTGGCGGTGTGATTTTGTTCAAAGTGGTTTTCAGCTCTGCTGAGGTCGACAGCAAAGGGATTTTACGTGGAATATCCAAAAAACGGGTGCCATGGACGGTAAATGTGTGTGTTCTGGTCGGAGACATACTGCAATCGTGATGAATCTTGCAGTGATACCCTTCTAGTAAATACAGGCCGGGACAGTATCAGGTCGAGCGGCGAGCTGAGACGACGATCAGTTTTCTGTTGTGGATTTTGGATGCACAAATCTTGTGATTCTAGACATTCTACAGCGCTGCGGGAACTCCGTCCTGTCCTAGCTTTCGAGCCCACTTTCCGATCTTCCCCATTCGAAGCAGAAGTAGACTACCCGAACAAGGCGGCCCACTTTCTTAGCGCATCGACTCGACTCAACTATGCGCAAGCCTGTGTGGGACTGGACCGGGCATGACTGGATGATCTTCGGCATCGTCATCGGCAGTATCTTCTTCATCTACTGCATGCTAGGCTGCTGTTCGTGCGTCTCCAAGATAAATGACGAAATAAAGGCGACCGATGCAGAACTCGAGGAAGATCAAGCGGCGGAACTGGGCGAAGCAGGAACTGTGAACGACGGTGAACTCGTCGTGGACGTGCCGGAGACGGAATCCCCCGTCGCGGCCGCTACGCCCTTCATAATCGCGAAGGATTCGTGCGAGACTGTCTAGCGATTAGCTACGCCAACAAGATGGACAACATGAACGGAATGTTGGCAACATGCACAGCCAGCACAACGTTATTGGACAAATATACACGTATTAACTCTGGGAGCTTCACAGGTGCAGTGATCACAGCCTGCCACACGAGTGTTTCAGACCCCGATGCTATAAATGCTTGGACACCACCGCGTAAGGAACCCGTTTAAGCGAATGCATTAGCAGATGAACGTCTTCAGCGCGCACAGCAATGAACCACAATTCAGCTCGGAAGTACCTGTCAGCCACCACAGCACTCGGGCCAAGGCCAGATCAATCGCCAAACGGGTTACGGTATGCAGCGCCCGGGTGCTTGGCATTTGGAAAAGTCTACAAGTGAGTCGCCGTGGGAGGTATTCCGTCGAGAGAATGCTTGCACTCGACGAGTATACCCGTTCGACCTCGCTTTTTCGCGTGGTGTTTGTGTGTGTCGCTACACCGCTACCAATGATCGCCGTTGTGGTGCTGCAAGAGAGTGTTCCACTCGCACCTCCAGAAGATGGTTGGCGCGCCAACTACGGCGTCTGGACTCGTGTAGCCATTCTAGGTGGAGCGGTGGCGTTCACGATCGTACTGGAGCTTCAGCACCGTGTGGAGGGGGTCCGGATCTCCGTGCGCCACCTCTTGGTGTTGGCGATTTGTATGGCCGCAGCATACACTGCTATTGGGATCGCTTTGTCTATCGTTTGGGTGTTTCCAGTCCCCTTCATAGGCTTGATGATCTCCTCCCCCGGTGCCGGTGTTTTTATTGGCTTGCTTCGAGTCGTTTGCGGCCGTGAAACTTGGCAACAAATTGTACAGAAACCGGAGTTGGTGATTCGGCTCATGTTATTCCTGAGCGCACAGGCTGCAACTGCGATCATTTACCAGGGATACAGTGCCGCCTTCAGAGCCGCTAGCAACACGAACTTCGAGCTGCCACTCATATTCCTGTTACCTGCCATCAAACTCATCATGAAAAACGTAGTTGCGAGGATCGTGGAGCATCTGGAGGACCTCATCCCGGAATCTGTCATGTTCACCGTCGAGCTCTTCAACACCATCTACATCGCAATGTGCCTGCAGATAACGCCGTCGTTTGTTACGGTGGCTGCAATCCTTACTGCCGACGTGGCGCACACTATCCACGCGCTGTACGGGCTCCACAAGCAGACAGCAAACTCGTTGCGACGGGCCCAGCCCGCTGGAGGCGACGTACTGGCCCTGCCAACTCTCGTGAGCGTCGCGCAAACCGCATGCCAACAGTTATTGACAAGCCGCCAGTCGAACCACCACTCGAGTCGGATTCATTTGCGGTCGTGCACGCACCACACGTTGTCTCCATCACAGCTTTCCTTCCTCGACAGCTTGGAGAAGGTGCCGATGTTCGCAGAGCGGCTTGGGCCAAACGTGGCGATGCTTTCGCAGCTCGAATCGCTTCCAACACAACAAGATCTGAGTAAAGTGGTCGCAAAGGCGAAAGCTGGAACCGCACGAGCTCGTAGATCGAGCGTCGCCAGTCCGGTGAAGGTGCTTGAGTCGTCGCTGGGCGCGCTTTTCACGTCCGAGTGTTTGGTGATCGGGGAATATTTGGAGGCTGCCATTCCAATGGTGTATGGAGTGTATCTTCTCCTCATGGTGCACCTCCCCGTGGCTCGTTACCACGGAGAGCTTGACGGAATTGCCAACATCAGCCTCGGGGGTAAGTTGGGGATGGTTTTCCTGTACGGCCTGCTCGAGTTGGCATCGTTTGCCATGTTTGCCGTGATTCTCCGACGAAATTGCCGGCTCAATGCATTGTACCACCTCGCGTTCGTGCTGGAGACGCACACAGCCGTCATCCAGACAAAGCTGGTTGTGTGGATGGTCGCGTTGGCCGGACTGCAGGTCCCCCATTTCGGTAAGTATCTCATGAACTTGCTTCGGATGACCGAAAGCTGATACATTGTGTGTTGGTTGCAGGCATCGACTACTCGTTTGAGTTCGCATGGACTCACAATGCGTCAGCCTGAAATCGGACCCAAAGACCCAAGAATGTGGACGCCATGCATCAAACGAAAGGACCTGCTCAATACTTTCATTGAATCGATCAATGCCGTCGACGCTCAGGTTGGTTGCAAGACCGTGGTGAGCTACCCGGGCTCGTGGCTAGCAAGATCGACGCCCCAATGTTTAAATGCCTTCGTGTGTTCGATGCTGAGCGATGACACTTTCGTGCAGTTGGGCCACGACAGAAACGAAGGGTATTCGCGAACGAGTACAAGCTGGAACGAGGCCGAAACGAGGAATTCAAACCGTTCAACTTCGTCAGCTTCAGCTTGCGCTGCCGCAGACGCGGACCGGACGACGAAGGAGAATCCGCTGCTTATCACAACGCCCCCATGCTGCTTACTGTACCAACCCACTCGCGGTCACAGTTCGCGGTCACAGTACACGAAAGCATGGGTGAGACGTCCAAGTTGGAGCGTGAGGCTGCAGTTGAACGGCGCGAACGGTGCAGGAATTGACTGGACGAAGTTGCGTTGATTGCTGGCGTGACTTGCATCTCGTTGAGCTTTGCAGTCTATGTCCAGTGATCAGCTTGTCACCGCGAAAAAGAGCCAAAGTGTCGAGGTCTTTCAGACGGGGCTCTTGGCTGCATCAACGCGCGTGGCTGGTCCTGCATCCGGCGAGATGGTTGCGGTGGTGTGTGTGCTATGCAGGCCTTGTACTCCGTCGCCGCCGATGAGCTGCAGATCGAGTGCCATCATTTCGGCTTTCGCAGCGCAGTGGCCAAGACATCCAACCGAAGATGTGGGGATTGACGCAACACCAAGTGAGCGAGCGCCAGGCAGCAATGGCTGTGGGGGCGCTAGGAGCTCTCTACGTCAGCTACAAGTTACTCTCGGCGGCGATCAAGGCGCGTGCGTTCGACGCCCAAGGACTTCACCGCCCCAAGTCGACGCTGCCGCTTCTGGGCAACACGCTCGACGTCATGTTCTACCAAAAGGAACGGCTGTGGGACTGGATGGCGGAGCAGAGTAACCTGAGCGAGGGCAAGCCCTGGGTGCTCAGCATCATCGGACGTCCGCCGACGCTGGTGCTCACGTCCCCGCAAGAGATCGAAGACGTGTTCAAGACGCAGGTGGACACTTTCGGTCGCGGCGCCGACCTGCGCGATATCATCTACGACATCTTTGGCGATGGCATCGCGGGCGTGGATGGCGAGGAGTGGCTCAAGCAACGCCGCGTCGCCAGCCACCTCTTCTCCATGAAGATGCTGCGCGAGTCCATGGACCAAGTCATCATCGAGAAGGTGACCAAGCTCAAAGAGGTGCTTGCCGACTGCGCCAAGGAAGGCAAGGTCGTGCCCATGAAGTCGCTGTTCGGCAAGTTCACGAGCGAGGTCTTCACCAAGATCGGCTTCGGTGTCGACCTGCACAGCCTGGAGAGTGACCCCTGCTCGGACTCGAACAACGCCTTCATCAAGGCTGTCGACGTTTACGCTGAGGTTTTCGGCGCCAGAGTGCAGTCGCCTGCATGGTTCTGGAAGTTGAAGCGCTTCTTGAGCCTCGGGGACGAGGGCAGACTCAAGCAGAGCGCCAAGGTGGCGGAGGGGCTCACCCAACAAGTGCTGGCCCAGTCGCTCGAAGTCCGACGCCGTGACAGCAGCGAGGTGAAGCGAACGGACCTGCTCACACTGTTTGTCGAGCAAAGCACGGCGATCGACTCCAAGGCCGTCCACGACACCCTCATGAGCTTTCTCCTCGCGAGTAAGGACACCAGTTCGTTCAGCCTCTCGTGGGTTCTCATCAATCTCAATCGGTACCCGGCTGTACTCGCCAAGCTTCGTGACGAGATCCGTGAAAAGCTGCCGGGCTTGATGACCGGAGAGATCAAGGTCCCCTCGATGGAGGATCTACAGAAGCTGCCGTACCTGGAAGCGGTGGTGAAGGAGAGTCTGCGCCTCCACATGACTGCATCCAACCGCATGGCTAACAAGGCGACGACGCTCAGCGACGGCACTTTCGTGCCGGAACGTTGCGCCGTCATGATCCCCATGTACGCGTCCGCACGTGTCAAGAACGTGTGGGGCGAGGACGCCGGCGAGTACAGACCAGAGCGGTGGATCGACCCCGATACCGGCAAGGTCAAGCCCGTGTCACCGTTCAAGTTCGTAACGTTCGGGGCGGGCCCTCGCCAGTGCCTCGGCATGCGCTTCGCGCTGCTGCAGATCCAGACGACCATCGCCGTGCTCTTCAGCCACTTCGACTTGAAAACGACCGAAGACCCGTTCGACCTCACCTACGACTTCGCCATCACGCTCCCCGTCAAGGGTCCGCTGAACGTCACCGTGCGCGAGATCACCCCCGCCGCCTTCTAAGCGGCAAGAACTTTATATTTTTTGTACATGTTCAAACTTGTTGCTTACCCGTGAACCTCGACCTGGAACTTCAGCCCGGCATCATTTCGTGTGCAGTACACAATAAATATGCACATGTCTTGAATTGCTGCTCGTCTGGAAGAAACATAGTGCTGCTCATGATGCCGGGCATGAGACTCATGCCTTCCCCAGCGCGCCGTTGTTAGCGCCACGCAGCTGCGGCTGGACCCGTCGGCATGGCGATCTCGTGCGTGGACGGCGCCTCGACGTCCTGTCTCCATCAACTGCAGTGACCGCGGCAGCTTGGCTCGCTTCAAATCCGAAGCGGTCGCTCGCTCTTCCTGCCGCCGCGATTAGAAAACGGGAGACACGCCTGCAGAAGATACGAAAGCGCCATCGCCATCCGGCGGTCATGGCTGCTCTCGGTTGGTAAAGCACGGCGGCCACCGAGTGCTGATCCTTGCGGTGGTGCGGTGATCCCCGCCCAGCCTCAGCACTTTTGCCACCACTCCGGAATCCGCTCCGCGCCTCACAGTCGACTTCACCTTCACCGCCGACCACCGTAGCTGTCTCCCGAGCATGTGGGGCCTTGCTCAGCACCAAGTGAACGAGCGCCAAGCCGCAGTCGCCGTTGGAGCGCTCACCGGCCTGTACGTGAGCTACAAGCTGCTGTCCGCCGTGTACAAGGAGATGAAGATCACCCGAGCGCTGGACTCCCAGGGCCTGCACCGCCCCAAGTCGACGCTGCCGATCCTGGGCAACACGCTGGACGTCATGTTCTTCCAGAAGGACCGCCTGCAAGACTGGATGGCCGAGCAGAGTCAGATCAGCGAGGGCAGGCCCTGGGTGCTCAGCATCATCGGCCGCCCGCAGACCCTCATCCTCACCTCGCCTGAAGCTGCGCAAGATGTATTCAAGGATAAATTCGACACATTCGGGCGCGGCGACGAGCTGGTTGACTTGCAACGCGATATCTTCGGCGAGGGCGTCGCTGGCGTGGACGGCGAGAAGTGGCTCAAGCAGCGGCGCATCGCCAGTCACATGTTCTCCATGAAGATGCTCCGCGACAACATGGACGAGGTCATCATGGAGAAGTCCATGAAGCTGCGCGACGTCCTCGCGCAGTGCGCGAAGGAGGGCCGTGTCGCGCCCATGAAGTCTCTGCTGGGCAAGTTCTCCAGCGACGTGTTCACCAGGATCGGCTTCGGCGTGGACCTGCACGGTCTGGACGGAGACATTAACTCCGAGATGGACCACCCGTTCATCGAGGCCGTGGACGGCTACGCCGAGGTGTTCGGCGCGCGCCTGCAGTCTCCGACGTGGTTCTGGAAGCTCAAGCGCTTCCTCAACATCGGCGACGAGCGAATGCTCAAGCGCTGCATCAAGGTGGCCACGGACCTGCTGAACGAGGTGATGATCAAGTCCATGGCCAACAAGACGGCGGAGGACTGGAACACCAAGACGGACTTGCTGACGCTCTTCGTCGACTCGACGGGCAACACGGACTCGTCCGACCTGCGCGACGCCATGATGAACTTCTTCCTGGCCGGCAAGGAGACCACGAGCTTCAGTATCGCGTGGGTCATTGTCAACCTTAATCGCCACCCGCGTGTACTGGCCAAGCTGCGCGCGCAGATCCGCGAAAACCTGCCGGAGCTCCTGACGGGCGAGCTGCAGGTGCCCACGATGGAGGACCTGCACAAGATCCCGTACGTCGAGGCTGTGCTGAAGGAGAGTCTGCGGCTCTACATGACGGGCGTCCACCGCACGCCCATGCGCTCCACGACGCTGAGTGAGGGCACGTTCGTGCCCTTCGGGTCGTACGTGGTCATGTCGGTGTACGCGGCCGCGCGCGTCAAGGGCGTGTGGGGCGAGGACGCGGCCGAGTACAACCCGGACCGCTGGATCGACCCCGAGACGGGCAAGGTCAAGTTCGTCAACCCGTTCCAGTTCATCACGTTCGGCGGCGGTCCGCACCAGTGCCTGGGCATGCGCTTCGCGCTGCTGGAGATGCAGACGCTCATCGCCGTGCTCTTCAGCCGCTTCGACATCAAGACGGTCGAGGACCCGTTCAAGATCACGTACGACTACAGCGTCACGCTGCCCGTCAAGGGGCCGCTCGAGTGCACCGTGCACGAAGTGACCGCGCCCGCCTTCTAAGCTAGCAGCAACTTCCTGCATCATATATGAACGTTCATACTTTACTTGTCCTGCGTTGCACTGCGATCCGCTGATGACCTCAAGGCCAGATGGCGTTGAAGTTATTGGAGACCTGCTGAGGCCTCTACCCCCAGTCACTCCTTGACTCGCTCTGCAATGTGGACGCCCAACCAACACGCCACCTTCGACAGGGCTGCGTTCGCGGTTGCGTTCGTGACGGCGGCGTACGTGGGCTGGAATGTGGCGTCAGCTGTGGTGGCGAGACGTGCGGTGAACAAGGTGCTTGCGGACCAGGGGCTGTACGAGCCGCCGTCACTGCCTGTGCTGGGCCACACGCTGGAGTTGATGCACCACCAGGACCGCTTTCACGACTGGTTCACGGAGCAATGCCTCGCTGCGGGTGGTCGGCCGTGGGTCCTGCGGATCGTCGGACGTCCGCCGACGCTGGTTCTCACGTCCCCGCAAGAGATTGAGGACGTGTTCAAGACAAAGGCGGACATATTCGAGAAGGGCCCGGACATCTGTGAGATCGGGCACGACTTTTTTGGCGACGGGATCGTCGGCGTCGATGGCGAGCAATGGCGGAAGCAGCGCCGCATCGGAAGTCACTTGTTCTCCATGTCAATGCTCCGTGATGTTATGGACGCTGTGGTAGTCGAGAAATCGCTGCAGCTGCGGGACGTGCTGGCCGAGTGCGCTCGCTTGAGCAAGCCTGTGAGCATGAAATCGCTGCTGGCCAAGCTGTCGAGCGACGTGTTCACGAAAATCGGCTTTGGCGTGGACCTCAACGGACTGAGCGGCGACGTGGACGTCGAGATGGAGCACCCGTTCATCAAGGCGGTGGAGATGTTCGGCTCCGTCTTCCAGTCTCGCCTGCAGTCTCCCATGTGGCTCTGGCGGCTGAAGAAGCGCCTCGGTGTTGGTGAAGAGGGCGAGCTGCTCAAGGCCAAGAAAATCGTCCACGACCTCGTGATGGAGATCATGAACAAGTCGATTGCCGACAAGAATTCGGGCAAGAGTTCCAAGCAACAGAAGGACTTGATCACGCTCTTCATGGGGGAAATGGACAGCTCCGCTGACGTGATGGAAGTGCGAGACACCGTCATGAACTTCTTCCTTGCAGGGAAAGACACGACGTCTTTCAGCATGTCTTGGTTGCTGGTCAACATGAACCGCTACCCGCGAGTTCTCGACAAGATCCGCACCGAGATCAACGCGAACCTACCGGAGCTTCTCTCTGGCGAGCTGGAGGCGCCTTCAATGGCGGATCTGCAGAAGCTGCCGTACTTGGAGGCGGCCATGAGGGAGAGTCTTCGCCTGTACATGGCCACAGTGCATCGCGCGCCAAACCAGTCGACCACGCTCAGTGGCGGCCTTCACGTCCCGTTCGGTACGCACGTGATCGTGCCGACGTACGCTATGGGACGCATGCCGACTGTGTGGGGCCCCGATGCTGCTGAGTACCGACCAGAGCGCTGGATCGACGAGGACGGACAAGTACTCAAGGTGTCGCCGTTCAAGTTCTTCAGCTTCTTGGCTGGCCCGCACCAGTGTCTGGGCATGCGCTTCGCTCTGCTGGAAATGCAAACGGTCATGGCCGTGCTGCTGAGCCGCTTCGACATCAAGACGGTCGAGGACCCGTTCAGCATCACGTACGACTTCTCTCTGGTTATCCCCGTCAAGGGCCCACTAATGGCCAACATCCACGATCACTCGGCCTCAGTCGCTGCAAGTAGCTGATCAGCGATCAAGGCATGAACTCGAGCGTCTCTCATGAACTCCAGATCAATTCACAGCGTCTATTTGTTGTTTGATTCTGTGCTCTCTAGTTTCTCTAGCGTTGGTTTAGTGGCGCGAGAAGAAGAAGGCGTACCTTGCCAACTTCCTCACCTGGATCGTCGATGGTGTCTTGGCCACTTGATGCACCGTTCTCGGACTCCTGTGACCCGATCGGACCCTCATTGCAGGGGCGACAGCAATCCCTACAAAGCCGATTGCTCTGGCGTGGCCATGCTCAACAAGCCTCCCCAATGGTGTCTCCTCTCGATCGCCTTCGCTGGGCTTGGTTTCTGCTTGCTGCCATGCCTCCTCTTCGCCTGCTCTGTTGGTTAGTGCATTGCCCATTGCTGGCAAGCACCGGAAGGCGGAAGGTCGCGACAGGCTTTGCCACCGAAAACGCCCTAGATCCTTTGGAAACAGCTTGCGACAAGCAGAGCCAAGATTTAGACAAATACAACAACTTCTGCAAGGAAAAGTGTCATTAGCTTAGGTATGTAGCCGAGTGCGTCGCCAGGCCGTCACGGGCATGTGCGCCTGGTGCCTCGTGTGGCTTAGTGGCGCGTGTTGGCCGCCTGCTGGAAGGCGTACTGGCCGGCCTTGGCCGCGATCTCCGGGTTCTTGCTCATGAAGCTGGCGGCCTCCTGGCTGCCTGTGGTGTAGCCCGCCGTGGGGTCCGAGTCGGCGCTGAGCGAGGACTTGAACTGCGGGTGGCGGCACATGACCAGCAGGTTGATGAAGGCGTTGAAACACATGAGCACACCGGCAATGGTGGCGAGCGCTGAGCCGATGCCGAAGTCCAGGAAGCCGATGAAGAAGATGAAGGCGGCGCGGCCCTTGTAGCTGTAGAGGAAGCCGAAGTTGGAGCGGATGGCCGTCTCCATGCGCGAGAGGCGGCACTCGAACAGCAGGAACAGGATGCCGAACATGATGACGTAGATGGACACGAGCGTGCCCGTGATGTTGAGCGTGATGAAGGACGTGATGCCCACGATGCCTGCGATGATCTGCAGGATGGAGCAGCCCACGTTGCCCAGACGCATGTAGCGCAGAAGCTTGGGCAGCTCCATCTTGTTCACGTCGTTCACCTTCTGGATGAAGTTGCGCTTGGGGGGCGCGGCGGACGCCATGTCGCCGCCCACGCTGTCCGTGTTGATGGTCACGCTCGTAGTGTTCATCATGACTGGCTGTCGGGGGGAGCTCTGGGTTAGCGGGCCTGTTCTTGACTGGTGGAGGCTACGGAGGCTTCAAGCGCACCTTGATCCACGCGCGGCGACGGCTAAAGTTAGCGAGGAAGCGGAGCGAGGAAGACGGGAATGGCCTTGAGCGCTCACTGCGATTCAGTATGGATAGCTTTTTCGGGGATTCCTCGGGAGAGACGGCGTGGGATTGGATAAAATTAGACCTGGGCGGTACAAAGGGGTAGGTGCGAACTTACTACGGACTGGCTACAGTATTCGGTAAGTGCGATGGCTACAATAATTCGCTAAAGTGCGATGCAACTTCTGCTTGCAAACAGCACTTTACGGTCACTTGGAACATGTGCCCCCAAGCAAAGGCTCGAGATGCGGCCGCTTTTGCTCGCGCCGCCGTTTTGCAGGACGACGTCGGAACACGCCACGTTTGACTCGGCGCTTGCGCTCGCGACAAAATTCCGACGTGCCGACTGCAGCGCCGGTCGTTTAGGCACGTCGGCAGCATTGCACTGTGCCTTGGGGAGACCACCCAGCGGAGATAGCCCCATCTGAGGATATCAAGACGTCCCGGACGTGGTGCGAACACTATTTCGCCTGAGCTTCTGCCGTTGCAGTCGCGCAGCTTGTGCCGGGTTGCAAGTCTGGATCGGAATGAGACGGAGGCAGCGGCGCTTCCTCCATCCGCCGATCACCTCCGGCTCGTCAGCACGACTGCATTTGAGGCATCCTCAGGCCTCGTCCGCGCGCGCTCCAGTTGCAGCTTACAACGCCCCACATCTCGCTTTTTCATCATGCACGGCGTTTTGCACCGCAGCGATTCTTATGCTGGTGCTCGGATTGGCCGTCCCGCGCGGACTCCCCATCGCGAGATCAAAGCTGTCGTCCATGTGGTTTCACGGACACGGCGACCCC
>JAABLK010000001.1:81362-106668 GCA_012295415.1 Phytophthora chlamydospora | reverse complement strand
CAGGAGTTGGCCTCTATCGCCGTGGTGGTCGACTGATGGGTGAGCAGGAAATCAAGCTCACCGAGGTGGTTCTTTTTCAGTCTCCTCTTCTTTGAATACGAGAAAAATAAAACGGAAATCTTGGATAATATTTTGATATTGAGGTGATGTTTTTTTCAGTCTCCTCTTCTTTGAATACGAGAAAAATACAACGGAAATCTTGGATAATATTTTGATGCTACCCTTGACAATAAACTAACACCAGCACTGATCATCACTACGCCAAGGAGTACGTCTGCGGTTGAGGGATCACCTCCTTCTTCTTGATGGTCCGGAAGGCCCATAACACGACCCACACGCATATCACCTGCAGGACGTTGAGGTAGCTGAGATTGGCCTTGACGGACTCACACCCGATGCCATTGGCGCACTGGAGCTCGTCGGACTCGTTGGCCGTGTGGGACACCGCCATGTACATTTGCGCGGCGACGACGATGAGGGACAACGTCTCGATGACGTAGAGAATCTTGCGAATCTTGGCCGAGTGGCCGTCTTTGGGCTTCCCCCGACTCGTAAACTTTGGCTCGTGCATCACTGGGACGCCGTCTTCGTCGTCGCTCAGAGTGTTCATGTTCATGTTGTACGAGTGGTTCATCATGCGCTCCGACGGCATGGGCATGCGCAGCTTCTTCTCGCGCTCGTACGCCTGCAGGCGTGAAAGAACGCGAAGCCCGTAGATCAGGAAGACGGTACTGATGATGCCGAGCATGATGGCACTCCACATCAAGTGCAGGTAGGTCAGTCCGGTGCGGTTGAAGCCCTTGGACATGAAGAGGCAAACATTGTAGAGGATGTAGAAGACCCATACAACTCCAATCGCAATGCCCTCCAGGCACGCGAGGTGCTGTGGCCTTTCACCCATGGCAGCGCCGCGATGGATGATGGTGGCCCAGTAGCCCAGAGTGAGAATGCTGCACCACGACAACAGATCGTTAGAAGACATGGCTGCAGTGTGAGAATAGTTGTGGTGACAACTTACTACACTGAATAGAGCGCCGCAGTGAGCGAGTCGGACAGGAAGCTGCTGATCGGGCGAGGGATGATGTGGCCGTAGCTCTTTGGGTCCGCGCCGCTTAGAACCATCGTCAGCGACGCGTAGCAGCAGAAGAGGAAGTTGTACTGCTGCAGCGTGGATGCCTCGTGTTTGATGGAGCGGATGTACATGACTCCGCTGGCCACCGTCGTGACGCTGCCGAGAACGAGGTAGATAATCTGCACATGGAGATACGCGTCCGGGTTGTACGAGGACAGCGTTCGAACGCAGCCGTCCTCGTAAACCTGTGCGAGGCCATAGTCGCACGTGGCATCGGTGATGTTCGACATCCTCGGCTCAGCTCGACGTTCGTCTACTGTGGCGCGAGGCTGCTTCCGTTCGACGTCGGCGGTTGCAGAGTGAGCGCCGCTGTAGAAACTCGCCAGCTGGCCCCGCGGTGACCCCATCCGAAGAGCGAACGAGCTCCGATACGCGTCTCCAGCTGGCTGCTGTCTGCTCCAAATTGGACCGACTCACATCCTGCAGAGCCGAGCTTGAGCTGAGCTTGAGCTTGAGCCTCGTGCACAGCCGCAACCGAGGCGTGGCACGAAAAAGCACCTGCGATTTGCTCATGCGTGGAGGTCGAGGTCGCTGTAGTCGCGTGACTCGCGGGTAAATGGAGGTCACCGTGTCACGAGCGGCGGCATGCGTGCGTCTCCATTATCCTTTTCACCAAGGAGTCCACCGCAGCAAGGACGATATGTTCGTCTGGCCAGATGATCAACGAGATCGTGCACTCCACGTGGCCGGCTGTCTCGGCCCCCGACCCGGACGGAGGCGTTCCGGGCAAGCCCTTCCAGGCCCAGGGTACAGTTTAATGCTGCAACCGCGCGAGTGCGCTTCACCTCACCAACGCGCCCTGCACGGTCATCAACGTGACCATACATCTGTTCCCCTGCTCGTTACTGGGCCGAAACCAAGTCAAAGCGGCCAAGTGCCGAGCGGTCATAACGAGACCAAGTCAAATTGACGTGAAAATTCAACTGTCAGATAAGTTATCTGACAGTTGAATTTTCACGTCAATTTGAGATAACTAGTCAAGCATACGCAAGAAAGATGTTGTAAATTCAACATAGCAAATGAAAGCCTTCCGTGTTCATCGAGGAGGTGGAAATGCCAATCGCCAACATTCCTTACGCTCGCTGAGTGGCTGCCTGGTATTTCTTGTGGAACCAGTCCGCAATGTACGCGAAGGCTGCCTCGACACCCGAATTTTGTTGCTGCCAGGTGGTCAAACCAGAACACAGCAAGTTAACACGCTACAGTTCCTGGTCGGCTCAAGACGTTCAATAGCAAGTACGTACCGCAGAACACTCAAAGTACTTGAGATCGTTGCGCTCTGCGAATTCTCCGGCCTCTTTCGTAGTGATCGCGTCGCGGTTGTTGTAGCGGAGGTCCGTCTTGTTCGCCAACAAGACGCCTAGGCACAAGCACGAAAACATGGTTTTAGACGACCGCGACACCTTCCCGATGGCTGCTTGCGTACCAGGGATGTTGTGGTTCGGCGACACGTCCCGGACATCCTGGTACCACTTGCTGCAGGACTTGAACGACTCCTTGTTGTTCACATCGAACACGACCAGAGCCATCGATGCTCCTTTGTACTAACATCAAGACTCAGAGTTAGTCTCTCTCGTTGCGTCACACTGGTACCAGGAAAATATGCCGCACATGAACGGTGCCAAAGTCGAGTTGATTGAAGATGCTCTGGCCAGCGCAGTCGAAGAGGTATAGCTCCACAACGACGTTCGTATCCTGAATCGCAATGCTTTTCGTCGACAGCTCCACGTCCGACGTCTACGAGAACATGAACACAATCCAGCGTGTGGATGAATACGCAATAGTCGCTCACAAGAGGAGAGTTTTGAGCTCACCATAACGTAGTTCTTTGGATACTCGTGGCCGTTGCTCTTGAGAACTTGCAGCAGAGCCGTCTTGCCCACAGTGGCATCCCCAACGATAGCCACCTTACAGCGCAATATCGTCTGCCGTACACCCACATCAGAAGTCAGCCTTAAGCTTTGGGCACTCGCTTCAGCACAGGCAACTAGCCCCCACCGTGCTCTTATGAGTCGTCTCCATACTTCGCAACGCCGACATGATAGCGATGGCTCGAGTTATGGGGGGCGTGTGACGCTAGAGCAAGGATCCTTGAAAAGACACGTTGAGGCGAGCAGTCGTTGCTTCTCAAAGTAAGTTTCTTGCAAGATATTTAAGTTTTACTGCCAGGACCTGACCACTGGCTTCCTATCTTCTCCTTGTAAAAAACTGGTGCGTTCTTCGTCTTCGCTAGCTGTGGCATCGCTAAGTTCTCGCATTTTGAGGAAACGAGCGGCTTCTTGTCTGAGCAGCTCGCGTAGTACCACAAAGCCAGCAGAAGACTCTGCTATCAGTAGCAACACCAAACACGTTCCCGCTGCAACGTCAAAAGGGAGACGGTGCTCTGCGAAGAAGCTGAGGTAGACGAGTCCAGGGAACAGCGGACAAGCTGACAGGAACATGAAGGCTGTGAGGGGAAACACCTGCGACCGCAAGTTCCCTCGAGTTCCCAAGTAGTAGCGCGCCACGTCCGCCGGAATGAGCACAACCAAGCAGCAAACAGGCGACGCTCGGGTCAACGAGGAACTGTACTCAAGCGCAACCAGCTTTCATGAGCAAACAGATACAAACAGCCTTAGTTCCTGTGCCTGGAAGCAAAGACACCACCAAATGCTCACCTTGTCGCGTAGAAGAAGACACGAGGTCGGGTAGAAGAGGAAGCCGAACCAGGCTTCGAAGCAGATGGCCTGCTGCAGGATAAGCCTGGCGCGGCGTCGCTGCTTGGCCAGAAGCATCCGTAACCTGGAATCCTGAAGGGTCCGCCTGAGAATAACCAAACAAGGCCAAAAGACACCCACGAAGATGGCAATGGAGGGTGGCTTGTATTAGACTCGAGCTGCCAGCGAGCTCATGAAGCTTGCAGGATGGAAAGGTGACTAGCAGTCGAGGTAGTTGGCGGCCATGAGCAGCTCCATGGCGATCTCTGGCTCGATGATAAACTCGGGCAGACGTGACGTGCTGTCCGAGTACTGCGTCTTGTAGTACATGTACTGCGATACCTTCTCCAAGATGGGCGCGCTGATGTCGGGGAACGTGATCTCGCCCTTGCTCTCCGTGAATTGGCCTGCGCACACCCGAAAAGTCAGTAAAGCACTCCCATTTCATACTTTTCAATGGGATGCAGGACGATTGCCGACGAACGCACCGCTCAGCATGGCGCGGATGGTGCCTGAGACCATGGCGCACTTCCTGCTGATGTAGATTTCGTGTCCTTCAGCACTGCAAGTACAAATAATCGTAAAAAAAACAAAGGGGACGAGTCTCAGCACTTCTGTGGTTATTGTGGTGCCTGTAGGCGGAGCTACGAGCTCGGAACTGCATGTATAGAGACGCAAAGGAGAGCAGTACCTGACGAGCTTGACCATATCTAGCGCCGGGGCCGCGTCGCCTGCTTCCTGTGCCATGCTTTCGTCGCTGCGCTCGACTCGTGCGTGGCAACAAAAATGACAATGAACCGTTTCAAAACGCCGAATGAGCGGATACTTAACTAGATGCATACATAATCCAAGCTTAAATTGCTTGGAATGATTGCAGCGTTTTGATCCGGACGCGATCTTTTCGACCAACACTGACATGGAGACTTCCTTCCAAGTGGCCGTGGCGATGCTCGCCGCGCTGGCCGCTGCCGTGGCTGTATCAACATTAACCCCAGCAGTGCGTATGGGTCCCAATGTTTTCGTGCAAGTAATCCTCGCCGCTCTCGTGGCCGTGCAGCTCGTGTACCTGTACCAAGCGTCCACCCACCAGCTCCAGCCATGACAGCTCCTTCCAGTGCAAGTGCAGAGTCCTATTAACAGTCAATAGACGGTATATCTCCACACAATATGGTGATGCAGCCTAGCAGCCTAGCCGGCCTGGTTCTTGAGCACCTGGAAGACCTTCTTCTTGATCCACTCCTTGCCGCAGGGCAGGTACGTCTTGGTCTCGAGGTCCAACACGAGGGCGCTGAGGTCCGTGAGCGAGTCGATGTACGTGTACAGGTCCTGGATATCGTACGTGATGTTCTTGAGGTTCGGATTCAGCTGCTTGAGCTTGGCCTCGTACATCTTGACCACACCGTCCATGCCGCCGTTCACCGACTCGAAGTCCAGGTAGGTGCGCGAGTTCGGGTCGCGCGTGTACTGCACCAGGATGATGGTGTGCTTGGCCTGCCGGAACTCCGCCTGCATTAAACGCACAGCCGTCAGCTCCTTCTCCTCTCTCTCTCTCTCTCTCTCTCTCTCTCTCTCTCTCTCACTCCCTGCAGTCTCTAGCCACGCACCATTGTCTAGAGCCTTCCTCCTTCTTCGGCTCCGCTTTGAGATCCCCCGTCCGAGTCTGACTGGCGGTAAACCCAAACCACCTGATTTGAGAAGCGGTGTAGTCCACGCAAACGAGTGTAGCGGACACTAGTTCATGTATCCGCACACCACGATCCGCTGCAGCGGACGCGACCTTTTGGGATCCGCCTGCATTGACCCCTCGGCCACTTGCTCTGGCTGCTATGGACGGCCAGGACGAGGCGCGGGGACGAAGCAATGCCGCAGCTACTGCTGCAGGTGGTAAATCGCCCACGGTGCTGTTCGACGCGTCCAAGAAGGAGCAGTTCTACCCAACCAGCGGCCTCAAGAAGCTCGCGCGCAAGCTCAAGCCACTGTGCCGCGTGGACGTCAACAAGGACGACCTGTCGCGGGACCGGATAAAGGACGCCAGCGTGCTCGTATTCGCCGGTGTGCGTGAGCGCTTCAGCTCCACCGAGTTCGCCACGCTCAAGGATTTCCTCAACGGCGGCGGCAGCATCCTGCTCATGCTTGGTGAAGGAGGAGAGCAGACGTTCGACACCAACCTCAACGGCTGGCTCAAGGAGTAAGTGACGGTAGCAAGGCAGAACAATTTTCAGGGCTACATTGACTGGAGTTTCTGTTGCAGCTTTGGCATCTTTGTGAACCCGGACGCAGTCATCCGGACAGTCTACCACAAGTATCACCACCCCAAGGAGGTGCTGGTCTCGAGCGGCGTGGTCAACAGAGAGCTCGCACGCATGGTATTTTGTTAAGTTTCCTAGCTTTTCATGACTACGTCAGTGACTGAACTAACGCTAGCCGCATCGTTCAGGTCAACGAGCTCTACGGCAGGAAAGACTTGCTCAACTCCGGACGTGACTCCATCCCCGTGGCAGAAAAGCCAACTGGGCCAGGTGGCGCGCTGGAAAAGGATCAAAAGGGCCTTACGTTCGTATACCCGTACGGAGCAACTTTGACGGTGAAGAAGCCGGCCGCTCCGCTCCTGTCGTCGGGTTTCATTTCATACCCGGTGAACCGACCGGTTGTGGCAGCGTGGCAGGAAGGTGGCGTTCCAGCCCCTGCATCAAAGTCCGGGCGACTTATTGTCTTTGGATCAGCGCAGTGTTTTGTAGACGAGTGGATCGACAAGGAAGAGAACTCCAAGCTGCAAGAAATTATTTTCCGCTGGCTGCTCAAAGACAAGGGCATCAACTTGAACCATCAGGACGCCGAGGACCCGGATCTGAACGACTACGTGCGGTTGCCGGACACACAAGCCCTCAGTGACCGACTGCGATCGTGTATGCAAGAGAGCGAGGAGTTACCAAAGGATTTCACGAGGCTGTTCGACGATTCTCTCTTCAAGTTTGACACGTCGCTCATTCCCGAAGCCGTAAATCTCTATCGAGAACTCGGCGTCAAGCACGAGCCGCTCACTCTCATCCCTCCACAGTTCGAGTGTCCGCTCCCGCCACTCAAGTCGGCGGTGTTTCCGCCAGCACTGCGTGAACCGCCGCCGCCGGCTTTAGATCAATTTGATCTCGACGAACACTTCGCCAGCGAGTCCTTACGGCTCGCCCAGCTCACGAATAAGTGCTCGGACGACGACCTCGAGTACTACGTCCGCGAAAGCGCGGACATCCTTGGCATCTTGCCGCGGCTCGACCCAGAGCGCAGCGACGCCAAGCACGTGCTTGAGTTTATCTTCCAGAAGATTGTCAACTTCAAGAAGCTCAACCAAGACTCGGCTCCGGTTCTTGTCGGCTCGAGCGGCCTCAACGCCAACGCCAACGCGGAAAGCACTGGCAACCTTACGTCAACGCGAGCGTCTTCGCTGGCAAACCTTGCGGAAGCGAAGGAGTCTAAGGAGTCAACTCCACCATCCAGCAGCTTTCGCAAACGGTTGGACGACGACGACGATGAAGACGACGGCAAGGCCTCCACACCGTAACGCGTGCAGTCTGGTAGACAGCAGCAGGAGAGGAAGGTGTAAAGCAGTAATATCACTCTATTCAACGACGTGAGCTACTTGCGCGGCTTCTGGTAGACCGTGCTGTTGCGGCCCAGCGAGTAGCCACGGGCGCCAGCGAGCTCTACCGAAGCTTCATGACGAATATGCTGCACGTGTTCGTGAGAGCTCGCGCGCAGGCGTTTCTTGGTGGCAGCTAGCACGTCTCCGAACTGCCGAGTCGCGTCATCGAGCTGACGCTGCAAGTCGCTCCGTTCTTGGCGACGAGCGTCCAGACGCTTGCACATGGGCGTGTACCGCGCCATAATGTTGGCCACTTCGCGGTCAATGTGTCCGATCTCGCTCTCGTAGTGGTCCATTGCAGCCTGAGTGATCGCTTGCTTCTGTCTCATGGCAGCGACGAGCTTGTCCAGCTCGCCGATCTGTGCACAGCAAGGTAAATGTCTCGAACGCGAACGTATGACGTTAAAGCTACCCACGTACACGGAGGGTAGCAAGCATGGACACGTCTCCTTTCTCGAGCGCTTGGCGCTCCATGAGCGTCACTCGAGACGGCTGTTCAAACATCAAGAACGGGTTTCAATAACGCGATGGGTCAATGCATCAGCAACGTCGTGGACTTACACTAGGAGCGCCCGTAGGTTGAAGGCCGGTCATACTCATGACTCGCTCTGTTGTTTGAGAAGGCACTGAGCTGGTTATCAGCGTGTCGAATGCCTCGCGCAGCCTGCTTCCAAGTCTTGGCCAAAAGAACTGGCGCACCAGCTAAATATACGCTGCGGTCAATTGCAGGACATGCAGATCAACAAGAAGTGGATCTGCCAACTCCTGGATGTCGAAGGGAGAGTATCTATTCACCGTTTTCCGCCTACGTCGCTCGCCGTCCTGCAACGCAGGCAGCTCCAAGTGGTATCTGTAGCGTATCTCCTGCTATCTCCACGCCGAACTGTCCTTCCGTCCTCCTCTCCTGTTCGATGCTGCAACCTCCTTGAAACTAGAGGAGGGTTAACTGGTCAACAGCGGGCCCGTCGACCTCGGATCTAACATAGCGAGCGCGTCGCTTATCCGTACTGCAGGCGGAAGACGTCGTTATGGATGTAGTACTGGCCGGGCTGGTGGGCCACGAGCTGGAACACCTGCGTGAACTGGATGGGGTTGTTGTCCTCGATCTGCATCTTGCCCTGCACGAAGATGATCATGGCGTTGCCGGACGTGGACGGCTGGATGTCCACCGTCGGGAACTCGTGGCGCACGGTGGGGAGCCCCTGCAGCTTGGCCATGATGGCTTGCTGGCCCGTGGACATCTGGCCCTCCCAGCTCAGGTTGGACACGGCTTGCTGTGGCAATAGAAAGATTATGTTACCTTACCAGAAGTACAGTAACTACTGATGGATATTGCGGGACGTACGTAGAGGCTGGCGAGCCCCGGCCGGTTCGTGTCGAACGTGGTGTAGTAGTGCTGCACGAAGGCCTTGGCGACGTCCTCGGCAGACATGATGTTCGAATCTCTCGCTTGCTTCCTTCCCGCCGCCTTTTAGACTGGCACTGAGTATCGGCAGCGAATTGAAATATTCGTGGCTTCCGCGCCATGCCCGCGCATTGGTTGAAAATATTAGACCCCTGTCATTGGAAGAAATGAAGATGGCTACACATTTTGGGCAAATGGCTCGAGGAGGACATTCTGGAGGACACTTCTTGCCGGGAGCTACAGCGCGCAGACCCGCTGGGACGCCAGAGAGTCCGCGTGGGTCAAATCTTCGCGCTCGTCGGTCTCGGAGGACGTCGAGGACGAAATGCTGGGGCTGCCGAGCAAGCGCAGCTGCTGGAGCGCCAGGAAAGACTCGAACTGCTTGTGCGATGCGTCGCACTTGGGGATTACATGACCCTGCGTGTGCACCGAGGTCAGCACGCGGTTCTCGAAGGTCTGTCACCGGCAATACAGATTCAGAGCTGTTAGTCTTTCGAACAGTGGCAGCCTGCCGTGCAAACGAGCACCCACCTCTGCCTGCTTAAATAGGTCCACCACTTGCTCGCTCTTGGCGGCCGGAATGACGTAGTCATTCGAGCCGAACACGTGCAGTGACGCAATGTCCGGGATAACTCCCGAGTCCAGCGAGTACTGAGGAGAGCCCAGATAGCTGCCGATGAGCACAGCCAGCTTCGGAGACCACTGCAGCTCAGCACGGGCCTGACCAGAGCCACACAATGGACAAGTCTCCTGTCAGTTCCGGTTACGACACACACCGTCTCCAATACACCACGCACCTGCTCGGAGCACATCCACGCGGCGAGACTCGCTCCTTGCGAGAATCCCACGACTCCGTCCACGTTGCCCACCTCGTCCAGCTTCTCGCGCAGGAAGCTCAGCAGCATGTCTCGGTCTTCATCAAGACTGCCGGGGTCCTCCTGGTGCACGCCCAGCGGCCGCCACCACGCACGAAACTCCGTCTTCTTCTTGGCGCAGCGCACGCGCTTGGGCTTGCTGGCCGCCGGGCTCGAGGTGCTCGGCCGCTTGCTCTGGCGCGCCAGGATGGGCGGCACAATCGTGAAGGGACCGTCCAGGAAAACGAAGTCCACGCCGGCGCTGGCGCCCCGCAGCGGCTTCGTCTTGGCCGTGAAGGTGGCCGCATCCTGGTACATGCCGTGCAGACACAGCAGCCGCAGCGCACGTGTCACCGTCATGCTCGCGAGGCCCTTCTCGGCGGCAGCACGAGCTCAGGAATGCCAGCACCGCGGCGTCCTAACACCTCGGCAGATTTGCCGAGTACCACGGTACGTACCATTGCGACAAATGGCGTTAGAGGGTCCCTTTAACATATGCGATTTCCACGGTTATAGGTTCTGACAGTGCCTAATAGAGACACAAAGAGATCTGATCAAGTCAGATTACAAAGGTTATATGTAGTGCGTTGTGTTTACCGTATTGGATGAAAACCCGCCAAAAAAGAGGGACAACAAGACGACGTGTCACGATAACCACCAATCACACGGCGTTTGTTCCGATCTGTGACGTGTGACGCGGACCACCCGATGCCAAAGCAGACGCGCAGCGAGATTGCCGCTGCTGCTGGTCGGAGTCGCTGTCCTGAGTGCATCCTGACTCCTGAGGCAACGTCTGCCAGCAGCCCAAGGAATTGCATCCAAGAAGAGAACAGAAGTGCAAAGATGGCCTAGAAAACGTCGTAGTCGAGTACTTGACTTCAACTTGCCTATCGACTCCACCGGGAGCCCAAACAACAAGCCGCGCAATGATCAGCTGGCTGGCGCATGGCCAATTCGTTGCCTCAAGACACATTTTCTAGCGCTGATGCAGTTCTATTGGGATCCGCCGCAGTCGTCACGTCCGGCGCGGCGTGCGGAAGTCGGACCCGTACAGGTGCTCTAGATACAGCGTCCGCCTCGCCGGGCAGAGCACTCGGAAGTCGGCGAACGGACAGCTCAGCAACGGGAACACGTAGTATCTCGGAACTAGCAGGAGCTTGGCGTACCGGTCGATCTGCAGGCACTTGGAGCACGCGTGCCAGCAGCTTGACGGGTGCGTGCCCAGCATCTCGACGCCGTTGGCCTCCGACTCGACGAATACGAACACGTCCACGTAGAAGCCGTATGTCTTGTCCACGAGTCGAGCGGGGATATTCCAGTCGCGATCGCGTGCGATGTGGATCCTGCTGTCGTAGACTTGGAGCTCGTAGTCGGACGGCACGATCCAGCGTCTGTCTCGAAGCAGCTCGTAGCCCTCCATCGTCATCCCAAAGTCGGCGTCGTCGTCCCATGGGATGACCGACTGCATTCGGAACTGGCCCAGCAAGGTGCCGCTGTCGACCCAATAGTCCACGTCGCGCTTGTCCAGCATCGCACTGAAGACGCGCACGAGCTTGGTAATGGCCTCGGTGCGCTTGTGAGCAGTGACGCAGGCGTCCGGGCGATAGTAGTGGCTGTCAATATGGCCTTCCAGCTCCACGCACCAAAAGCTGCGAAGGGATATAGGAAGACCCCGCACCAGCGAGTGGTCAGCCTCAGCGAGCGCTGAGAGAAGCCACCAGCACATTGATGAAATGAGGAGCGACGCCAACGCCGCAACCGGCCAGCGAGAAGCTCGCAGGGCACGCAATGCAGGTCGCCACGCTGTCCAGGGCTCCTTCATCTTCGGGTGAATGTCGAGTTGCTTCGCTTCGACGACTGATCGCAGGATCTTGCTTGACAGCACGACAAACCGCGGCGTTCCTCGCAGACTTCGTGCCGAGCGACCAGGATACAAAAATGAAGAATGAGATAAGTGCATAGACGAACGAGCAGGTGTCGAAGAACGACGGTACACAGCTAGCCAAGGCGGGAAGGTGACCGTATCCTTTAAGAAAACCGCTTACACGGACAAGTCGAGCATCAACGCCGTAACCATTTCCTCAATACTTTCAGCTTTCGAACGCAATCTCAGTTGCTGCTACACCGAGAGCGCTTCCGTGATGTTGCGGTAGCGCTCGCTGTCCTTGTCCGCCAGGTAGTCGGGGTCGGTGGCGACGCGTTGCCGCAGCATCTCCTTGAACCTGTTCTCGAACACCTTGGTCATCCCGGTCTGCGCCAGCTGGGACACCAGGCCGTCGCGTAGCTCCTGCCACTGGTGGTTGTTCTCCAGCCCCGCCGCGCGCACAGCCTCGTTCAACATGGTGGCCAGCATGGGGCCCGCCTCCATGTACACATTGGGCATGGCCGACGGCGTCGTGCTGTAGGATCGGCTGTGGGGCTTGGTGAGCGTCTTGGCGGCACTGGCGACGCGCAGTTTAGTGGCGTCCTGGTCGATGGTGGTGAGCCAGTCCTGCTGCTCGTTGGCGGGCACGTGGCGCCGCACCAGCTCCTGCCACGACACTGGGGCTTGCTGCAGCGAGGCACCGCCACCTCCGAACATGGGGTTGGCTCCAGCATTGCCGCCGAACATTTGGTTCATCATCGGCATCATCTGGGACATCATCTGGCTCAGGTCGGGCATGGCGGGCGGGGCGGACACAGTTCTCGGGGCGGAGGACACGGCCGTAGAGCCCCAAGAGGGCGGCACTGCGGGGGTGGATGACTGTGTTGCCCCCTCGGCCATCTCCATAAGCATGTCATCGGCCAAGTCGTCCAGCATGTCGTCATCCGAGAGGGACATGCTGTCCAGAAGGTCGTCGCTCATCTTCGCTGTCCTTCTGCCAAACCCAAAATGACGCAGCTGACATTTGGAGAGCATCTGTACAGTTAAGGAGCATATTCTACAGTTTAAGAGCGAGTTTACAGTTGACGAGCATGGTATGGCTGTATTGGGCGTGCTTAGCTGCGAGCAAGAGCTGCGGACGGCGACTTGACTTACTTCTTGCCACCCTTTCCCTTGCCGGCGGGCTTGGCGGCCTTGATGGGCTCCTCAATGACGACGATCTGGTCCTCGTGCACGCCGAACATCTCCGGCAGCACCTCCAGCAGCTCCGTGACGCAGTCGCCCTGCAGCTGGATCTGCTGCTGGCCCTGGTCCGTCTTGGACAGCGACGAGCTGCACGCGAACTTCTTGCCCATGCTCTTGCAGGCGTCCTTGATGTTGACGCCCTCGAAGTCCTCGAGGCCCGTGACGAAGGTGAGGCGCTTGCGGCCCTTGCGCGAGCTCTTGGAGATGGTGACCTTGCAGTTCTCCTTCCGCTTGGCGGCCTCCTCGATCTTGTTTTTCTTTTTCTTCTTGACCGTCTTGCCCTGCACCTCAAGCGTGATGCCCTCCACGCCGTCGGCGATCTGCTGCTCCACCTCCAGCAGCTCCACCACCGTGCGGTTGTACTTGGAGAGCATGAGCTCAGGGCAGTGCTCGGCCAGCCAGGGCTTGCACTCGTTGAACATGGGGCCGTACTCGCAGTACTCGGGCGGGAACGTGTCGATGGGGCAGTACAACACGTGGCGCAGCTTGGGCTGGCCATCTTCTTCTTCCTCCTCCTCGCCCTCCTCGTCATGTTCTTCCTCTTCCTCGTCGTCCGAGTCACCCGGTTCGGGGCCGTACTTCTTCACCAGCGCGTCGAAGAGCTTGGACTCCTTGCCCTTGTACTTGGCCAGCACGTGCGGCACGTCATCCAACTTCTCGGGGTTGTACTTCTGGTAGAAGGCCAGCAGGCGCTGGTGGTTCAGACTTTTCTCTTCGGGCTCAGCGGTCTCAGCCTCAGCATCCTCCGTCTCCTGCTGGTGCTCCTTGGCGACCTCGACCTCCTGGTCGTCGCCCGGCTCGGGGCCGTACTTCTTCACCAGCGCCGAGAACAGCTGCGTCTCGCGCCCTTTGAAGCGCTCCAGCACGCCCTCGATCTCATGCAGCTTGTCGGCGTTGTACTTGTGGTAGAAGCGCGTAAGGCGCTCGCGGTGCTCCGACATGCCGCCGATGATCTCCTTTTGCCACTCGTTCGTCTGCTTGGTCACTTTCGTGTGGCGCACATCAAGTACAGATTCGGTGTAGAATACACCAATGACGCAGCTGATATCTTCATCAATTGTTCCGCCCATCGTTCCAGCAGCAGAGCTCCGGAGAACCGTGCATGCATCGCGTCTGCCACGTCTCCTGCCCCACCGCCGACCCGCTCATCAACTAGAAAAGCTCTCTGCACGCTGTTGCATACCTCATTCTACGCATTCGCGCCGCTGTAGCGTCCTTCTGGCCTCGGAGAAGAATTGACACATCACTGATAATCGAAAATGCTGTGGAAAAGCACCGACCTGGAGAGCCTGGACTATGGTGCGTCTTGTTAGCAATGCAGCAGGCATATAAGTACACAATGCTTACTCTGTGACTTGCTAGACCTGTTCGAGAGTGTGGTGAACAAGTCCGGAATGGGCTACAGGTACCGCAACGGACAGGAGAAGAACCGGCTAATCTACGCGCGCTGGTTCCTCACCCTGGTCACGGGCGTCATCACGGCGCTTGTAGCCGTCTTCATGCTCTACTTCACCACGCTGCTCATGTCGCTCAAGCAGCACCTGCTCGAGTCCACCATCCAGCACGAGCTGGCCAAGCACGTGCTCTTCGGCACCACGTTCTGGAGCCTTGTGGCGTTCAATCTCGGGCTCGTAGCGATAGCCGCGACTGTCACTTCCTTTGGAGAACCCGTCGCTGCTGGATCAGGTCGGTTGGATGATTCTTAACGAGCGACCGTGATATCATACTCACCTGCTATTCTGCGGACCTTTGCACGCAGGCATCTCCGAGGTGAAGACGACCTTGAACGGCATGAAGATCCCGCGCATGTTGCGCTTGCGCACGTTCTTCTGCAAGATCATCGGCACGGTTTGCTCGGTTGCTGGCGGGTTGCCGGTAGGAAAGGAAGGCCCGATGATTCACAGGTGAGGGAATGGGCCTACAGTCCGCTGCATGGTGTAGAACTAATACGTATCTTGCCGTTATGTAGTGGTGCAATTGTTGCGGCAGGGCTTTCGCAGGGAAAATCATCCACGCTCGGGTATGACACGAGGTGGGTAGTAGTTCACGATAGCCGCTATGAGCACTCTCATGTACTGACTTCGCTGTCTCTTCCCGTAGTTTTTCCTACTTTGCTGGTTTCCGCAACGACCGAGAAAAGCGCGATTTCGTGGCTTGTGGTGCTGCGGCTGGTGTGGCCTCCGCGTTCGGAGCTCCTATCGGCGGCGTTCTGTTCGTCTTGGAGGAAGGCGCGTCCTTCTGGAACCAGACGCTCACGTGGCGAACTCTGTTCTGCGCCATGTCAGCGACGTTCACTCTGGCGTTTTTCCTCTCTGGGATGAACGACAACCTGTCGTGGGGCACGCTTGGTAGTCACACGGGCAGCTTCAGCTTCGGCCCATTCACGTCCAGCACGTACCAGATCTGGGAGGTGCCGCTTTTCATCCTCATGGGCATCGGCGGCGGGTTGCAGGGAGCCTTCTTCAACGGCCTCAACACTCGCCTGGCCAACGTTCGCTCGCGCTGGGTGCGCACTCGCGGTGTGGCGTGGATGGAAGCTGTGCTCATGTCTGTGCTGATTTCGTCGCTGCTGTTCTCGACGCCGTTTCTGCTTGGAAAGTGCCACGATCTCCCTCAAGCTCGCGAAGACGTGGTGCACCTCGCAGAGTCGGCCGGTACACCCAACAAGGCGTTCGTGTTTGGGATGGAAATGCTCAAGAAGAACGGCTCCGCGTGTATCTGCGAGAGCTGTACGAGCGTGTCCTTGGATGGCGCCGAGTGCTTCCAGGCCGACGAGACGGTGCAGTACCCGTACAAGAAGGAGCTGCTGCGCTTCTACTGCCCTGAAGGCCAATACAACGACCTCGCGTCGCTGATGCTGACGGGAGGGGAGGTGGCGATCAAGCACCTGTTCCACGCGCCTCCAGACTCGTTCGACGTGCGCAACCTCGTGGTCTTCTGGCTCATGATGCTGTTGCTGGCCTGTGTCACGTACGGCCTCAAAGTCCCCAGCGGCTTGTTCGTGCCGGCGCTGCTCGTCGGCGCAGCGTACGGGCGGCTGTGGACTCGAGTGATCAACTACTTCACGAGTCTGCAGCACTTGAAGACGGTCGACCCGCGAACGTACGGACTCGTGGGCAGCCTGGCGATGCTGGGCGGCGTGACGCGCATGACCATCTCGCTCACTGTCATCATCCTCGAGTGCACGGGCAACATTGAGTTCGGTCTGCCGCTCATCCTCACGTCCTTCTTCGCGCGCTGGGTGGGCAACTACTTCAACGAAGGCATCTACGACATCCACATCCACCTGCGCCACGTGCCATTCCTGGACTGGAACCCGCCGCTACGAGGCGCGTTCTTGCGCGTCAAGCACATCATGACGGCCAACCCCAAGACGCTGCGCACGGTGGAGCGCGCGGGCGTCATTTTCGACCTGCTCGTGAGCACCAAGCACAACGCGTTCCCGGTCATCGTGGAGGATCCGACGTTCGGCAGCCGCTTCTTCGCCGGCGTCATCCTCCGCAAGCAGCTGAACGTGCTCTTGAGTCACGCCGACTTCAGCGTGGAGAAGCCCAAGCCGTTCCATCGCCAGCCGCACCCAGCGTCCTATCAACGGGACGTGACTCCGACTGGGACGCTTCGCCACCGCCGGCCGAGGGATTTAGAGGCCAACACGCCCCGCGTAGACGACAAGCTGCTGGAGTCGCCCCTCGCGAGCAACTACTGCTTGTCGTATCACGACATGGAGGCGCATTACCCGCGGTATCCGATCCCGACGCCAACGCGCCAGGACTTCCGAGCGGCTGCCCATGCCGGCCGCGTCGCCGGTGACGAGCTCTACACGCTGTCCGAGGAAGACCGGGCGCTGTGGGTGGACCTCACGCCCTACATGAACCAGACGCCGTACTTGATCCAGGAGGAAGCGCCGTTCGTGCGCGCCTACCGCCTCTTCCGGAGCGCTGGCCTGCGCCACCTCGTGGTCGTGAACCGCCACAACAACGTGCGCGGCATCCTCACGCGGCGCGAGCTCGAGGAGGAGCACTGCACGCGCTGCTTCCGTCTGGCCAAGAACATCGACGCGGACGACGTCTACCCGCTCTCGGGTGCTCCTCCAGTCGGCTTCTTCCGCAAACTGCGCCGCAAAGTCTCTCGCACGGAGCAGGTCAAGCGCGCGCTGAGCAACTCGGTCCCGATCATGCGCGACGGTGACGACGACCACGAGGGCGACGCGGCTCGAAACGAACTTCTGCCTCGTTAAGAAGTTAGAGCAGTCATTTGAGCCTGGGCAGGCAACAACCAGCAGCCACGTATGAACGAGGCCAACAACTTCAATCGAATAGACTTTTTCACCCTTGGTCTCCGTTATCGTACACCTTTTCTACCCACACAGAGATCGCCACCATGACGAGGAAGAGGAAGACGTCGGCCAAGAGCTCACCGTCAAGCTCCGATGCTCCTCATAGAGCCCCCGATACAGTGAGGACGCCGGTGCTCCCGCCGACGTCCACCCAGGTGTCGTTCAAGGAGATGCAGAGGCTGCATGCCATGCGGATGGAGCTCTTCGGCTTCGGGGGTTGGCTGGCCTCCGCTCTCTTCTATGGTGCGTGTTTTGATTTCCAAGGGTAAAGTGGTGCTGAGTGTTAATGGTGTGCTGCTGCAGTGCTGTTCTTGATGTGGGCGTACGTGCCCGAGGCGACGCTGGAAGCCTACGGGTTCACCTACTTCCCGTCCAAGCACTGGGCGGTGGCGGTGCCGGCCATGATCGTTGTGACCTACGTTTTCTCGCTAGTGGTCTACAAGGCGGTGAACTTGATGTCGACCCCCGAGCTCGGCTCCTACGCCACCATCCTGGACACCCACACGGTGCCGCTAGCTGAAGGCACCACGTGCTTCGAAGACGACACGGAGGCGACTCCGGGCATCGGAGATATCTCCATCTTCGAAGTAAACCGACACCTGTTCTCGCAGGAAATGGACACGCAGTTGAAAGAGGAGTAGATGCACACTAACGAGACGATAGAGAAGCTGATCCTACGTGCTCTGACGATTCTTTATCTCGATCTACTGCGGCTGATACAACAACACCGAGCCATCAGCGCTCCGTCATCTACTGCAGACCCATGGCGTACTTCATGATCTGGTACTTAAGCGGCTCGACGGCGTTGAGCGTGCCCATGCCGACGTTGCGCGCCACCGACACGGCGTCCGGGGTGGGGCCGAACATCCGCTTGAAGCCGTCCATCGCCAGCTGCATGGTGATGTTGGCCTTCATACGCTCGTCCTCGTACTGCTGCAGGAAGTACTCGTTCGAGAGGTTCTCACCGCTCTTGACGCCGTCAATGAGGAGGTTGCTCAGAGCCTGCACGTCGCCCAGGCCCAGGTTCAGGCCCTGACCGGCGAGCGGGTGGATCGTGTGCGCCGAGTCGCCCACAAGAGCAAGACCAGGCTTAATGTACTTGGTCGCGTGCTTCAACTTGAGCGGGAAGGCGAAGCGGTGGCCCACGGTGGCCACAGCCTTGGGCGGGGCCACGAAGGGCTCCGTCAGGGCAGCAGCCGACATGATGGTGTTGGCGGCGTGGTGCACGCCCTTCACCAGGTCCGAGAGCACCGGGATGCCCGGGAACTCAGGCGGCACCGGTGACATGGGCGGCGCCGAGTAGGCGTCGTTGAGACGAGCCACGAACTCATCGGGGCTGAGCGCCGTGAGCTCCTTCGCCATGTCGGCCGAGCACGACCAGACCACGGACGAGTAGCCGTCGCGCATGGGCAGCAGCGCCACGGGGCCAGTGGGGTAGAAGCGCTGCCAGGCCGTCTCGTTAACGCGGTCCGTCTTGACGGTGGCCACAACAGCCTGCTGGTCGTAGTCCCAGCCCCAAGTGCCGAGCGCCGAGAGCGAGCGGATGATGGAGTTGCCTCCATCGGCGGCCACGACCAGGTCGGCCTTGAGACGCTGACCGTCCTCAAGGCCGATCTCCGAGACACTGGACACGGTCGTGGGGCGCTGGAAGTGCTTGACCTTGGCAGGGCAGTAGAGCTTGAGCGGCGCGCTGTCTTCCGTGTCGGCCGTGAGCTGGTTCATGCGGTCGTGCAGCGCACGAACCAGCACGCGGTGCTCCAGCACGTGGCCTAGCACGTCTTTGCCCATCTTGGGTGCGTCGAAACGGATGAAGCCGTCGCCCATGGCGTCCCAGGCCTGCATGTCCTTAAACACGGCCTTGTGGCCGTCATCAATGAAGTTCCAGGCGCCCGTGGACTCGAGCAGCTTCTTACTGGCGGGCGTGATGGTGAACACGCGAAGGTCGGGCGAGTCTTCCTCCACGGACGGAGCGACAGGGGGCTCCGTGGGCTCGATGACCGCCACGTTCTTGCCCTTGAACACAGGGCTGCTCTTGAGCTGACAGGCCAGCGCCGAGCCCACGAGACCGCCGCCCACGACCACCACGTCGTAGTGAGGCACCTCCGGGTCGAACGGAGCCGCAGTGGACAGCGAACGCGCCGCCAGAGAGCGAGAGCAGCGCAGCGAACGCGACGACAGCCGCGCGACGGACGAGAGCACCATGACCAGAGCTTGGAGAGGGAGCGAGCTACTGAGCTATTGCGTAGCTTTTGCGCCAAAGTCTGTGGCCCGAAGGCGGTCAAGGAAGAGAGTACCGTGACAGTTCGGCTAGGTACGGATAAGGCCTGTGGTAGTCCACGATACGTTCGAACCGACTATCGGAACATGGCATATCCAAGCAGAAGTACAGTACTGTACGTACTGGTGAAGGTCACATGTTAACATCGATCCGGAGGTCTCCGACCAGCAAGAAGACGCGCTTGTGGGAGCAATGGTTTGTTCCCTTGTAGGAATAATAATACGGAAAGCGCTATCCTATCGAAACTAACCGCTATCAACATGTCAAAAGAGGGGCAAAATATAAGGGAGAAGCAGTCGACGCTCGCTCGCTCGGGCGCCTTCTCCCCTGCTTACTAAATACCGACGAGGGGATGCTTGGTCACTTGGATCAACCAGGGCGGCTTGAAGGCGCAGCGCGAATCAGCTGCACATATACTACACGCGCGCGGCAGACGCGGGTGTCGGGAACTTCAGAAGAAAAACTTCGATCAGGATCTACACGGCGATGACGGGCTGGGCGGCTTCGACAGGTGTCGCGACGGGCTCTGTCGAACTACTCGCCGTCGTTGTGGCACTAGTTGTAGCAACAGCGGCGGACTGGGCGCACGTGGAGGCAGCGAGCATGCAGTCGGTCGATGACGACACATCGACCGGCGACGTGCCCATCTCCAGCAGGTCACAGCTGAGCGGCGAGTCGAACGAGTCCACGGCGTAGGGCAGCTCGTTGTTCTCGTCGGAGCTCTCGTCATCGCCCAGAATGCAGTCTGAGCTGTAGTCGAGGCTCAGGTCGTCGTAGGTGCGTGAGTTGACGGCGTCGTAAGAGTCCATGTCTTCCATGGCGAAGCGCACCTCGGAGTCCACGACCATGTTCCGGCCGTTGCCCCCGAAGAAGAAGTCGTCCTCACTGCTGTCGTCTACGTGCATGATGTCGTCGATGTCGTCCTGCTGCTGCATCATCTCCAGGTCGCCGTCCTCCATGAGCGGTACCTCGCCCAGTCCGTACTGGTACATGAGGTCGTACTCGTTGGACTCCCACCGTTCCCGGTTGATACGGAGCGTCTCGCGCTCGACGTGGCTAATAATTGAAATGGAGTGGCCGGCGTTCTCCAGGATGTCCAACCTCTCTTCGGGCTCTAGGTAGCCCAAGTCCATGTACTCCTGGCGGTCAACGCGCTGCTGCATCAAACGCTCGCTTTCGTACGTGTCCAGCGGGCGCTTGGTGCGGCGACGGACATCAACTGACATGCCGAGCTGTTTAGGTTAAATCAGACACAAGAGTTAGACTCCTTCGCTCTCATAAGCTGACATACTGACAATAGTGTGAGCTTACCGGTACGCCCTCAGAGGAGACCGTGGCTGTCCACATAGTGGGCTCAAACTCTACCACGTCGGCCACGTCGAACCGCACGCGCTTCTTGGCCGGTTCCTGGATGTCGGCGGACTCGGCGGCCACCGTCACTTGCTGGGTCTTGACGTCGTCCAACGTAACCTCGTCTTCTTCGCACGGGGCTTCAACCTGCGGTTCCTGGGGCTCCTCGATTATCTTCTGCTTGAGTACTGTGGCTGGCTCAACAGCGGAGGTCGTGGGCGCAGAGGCTTCAGCGAGTGGGGCCATGGTGTATTGTGTCGTCGTCTATGGCCAGTTTGGCTCAGTTGGCTGCGCACGTCTCTTTCACCGCAGAGGTCTCGGTGTTCTCTGCTGTTGCGACTTGCGGGCTTTAGCGCAAAATGAATAGTGCCGGCACGGAGAAGGAGAACAGTGCTCTCTGCCTTTACCCCACATACAAAAAGCAAGTGATAGTAGTACTGTGTCGCTGTGGCTAAGTGCGATACAATTTTGTCCAATGAGAAAATTTGTTTTTCTGCCACTCACATGTCGCGCTCACTTTGGCAGCCATCTCGCCGGTTGGCCCGCTTCAACGCCATCGTCTCACCAAGCAGCACTTTGAGCTATGCTTGGTGAGACGAAGGCGTTGAAGCCTGAATGCAGTGCACCGATCTGGCTGTGAATATTGTAGCATGGTAGCTCACAGCACCTCACTAACACAAACGACGTTTATCTATTTCCATGGCCATCGACTTGATATTCTGCTGTTCTGCCTCCTGCTCGGGGCCAGTTCCAAGGTCCAGCGCCTGCAGTGATTTCAGCGCTAACGCCCGCGGGGCCACGCACGGCTGCCACCAAAGCGCAGTCGTTTCGCAGTATCAAATACTTTCGTGGCGGCGGCAGGCGTGGATTCTGATTCTTGCTCCGAGTCAGCATGCGCACTCGCGGCAAAAGCTCAGGTTACTCAAAAGCAGGCGGCAGTGGTGCATATGTTGACTATTTTCGCTATTACCACCTGCGACTGGTAGGCCGGGTACAGCTCCAAGCAGCAGCTTCAAGTCGAGCAGCTCTCTTTATCGTCGACCTCCAGCACGAAGACAGCGTCCGAGAGCACGTAGTACGGCGACTGCAAGTCCCCACGACACAGGTAGGGCACGCGGCTGAAGTGGCGCAGCTTGAAGCCCGCCGGCAGCAGCACGTTGCGCAGCAGCAAGCTGGCCGCAACCTCGAAGGACGCGCCCTCTGCGCAGAGTCCGCCCCGCATCGGTAGCCTCTCACTCGGCGCTACGCGCTGCGTGCCCACCTCCACGAAGGCTGAGAATGGCAGCACCACCGCGAGCAGGAACAGCCCGTTCTGCGGGTCCAGCATCTCGCGGATCTCGCGGAGCATCGTGAGCGGCTTGTCCGCGCGGTCGAGCACGTTCAACATGCTGCAATCCGCATCAAATCAAAGTGTTGAGCCGGCAGATTAGTCGTGACGAACAAACTACACATCGCAGCGTTGCGTGGTCAAGAAAAGGGGGCGCCTCAAAAAGGGGCTCGGCGATCCCGCGACCACGCACCTGATAATATTGTACGGCTTCCTCGACTGCACGAATTCGTGCTGTAAGTCGCAGGTCTCCACGCTGTTGTAGCCTCGCGCGTTCAAGTGCGCCACCATGGGTGCCGAGGCTTCAGTCGTGGTCACTTGGTCCACGAGCGAGGCAAGCGACGCGGTCACATTCCCGTCTCCAGCTCCGATGTCAAGCAGTGAGCCACCGCCGCCCACCAGGGGCTGATCGCGGTGGAGAAGCCGCTGAACCTGGGCTCTCGAGAGCACGAACATCTGACCACCTACATATAGGGATTAAAGAGAGGAAAACGATCGTGAGCTGAGAGAATTTCAATGCGGTGCCACACTGGAGCGCCATGTTGGCTTCCTGTCGGTCTCACTTACGCCCGAGAATTCCGTTCGCGTCGGTCAGCGAGTAGAAGAGCCCAAGCACCGTAGAGCCCAAGGACTCCCACAAACTCCCCCCTGTGCAGGTCTGTCAGCCACAACAATGGTCATTAGCCATGCCACAGTCCAAATATCTATTCCGCACAGGAAGCAGCTCGCGCGTACATCAAGAAACGCGTCGGTCTCCTCATCGCAGTCCAATTGCACGAACGCCGACTGCAGGGCCGAGTCTCTGCACGACGATCGCAGTCTCCGTGAGCACAGCAAAACAGAGAGAGCAAGAGTTTCACTAGCAATACACAACACGAACTACAACTTACAGAAGCGCCCTATCCACGCCGTAGTCCAGCGCCGGCCCAAAATGCGGCTGCCTCGCGCGCTTCGTCGCCTCTCGCACCCAAGTCTTCATCACCGTTGGCACAAAATGTGAGTGGCGGTGTGGCACACACAGAATACCGTCTGCACCAAGTATCACTTCAACCAAGCATGGCGATCTTGCTGCACCAAGGTTCACGAGGAAGATGAGTAGCAAAACTAATCTCTGTAACTTCATTTGGCCAGTTACATGTCCACGTCAATCTCGCACGGGTCCGCAGGTGCTGCTGGCTCTGTTACTGCCGCAGTGGCAGGTGTACAGTCATTGCTGGTGGTGGCATCGGTTTCCATTGGCTTGGCATCCTCTGTTACATCCTCGTCGGCGTCATCACCATCGTCGTCATCGAGGTCGACCTCATTGGGGTCCTCAACTGCAGCAGTAGCGGCATTTCCTCCGACAAACGGCGCGGTCACGACGTGAGGGAGCTTGAGCAGCTCCAGAAGGAGGTCCGTCTGCGGATTGCCCGTCACAAGTACGGGTCCTTCCGGCTCGCCGTGGCCCGGTGCCGTTTTTACGAAGTCCGTGATCCACTCGCCTTCGACCTTGTCCAGCTTCTTCTCGGAGACAAATTCTTGCAGGCGTTGCTTCACCCACGCGATGTCCTTGTCCTCGATCTTCATTTCCTCCTGGGGGACGCGTGGTGCGAACTTGCTCGACGACGCGAGGTGATGCGTTGCGCGGAGTATGGCTAGCCACTCCAGGTCAAACTTGATTTTAGGCGGGTCTGAGCGATTCGGAGTCTGGATCTTCTCCTCTGCTTCGGCAGTCTCCTTGGGTTGGTTGTCGCTTGTAGCAGCATCTTGTGCTGCCGTGCTGTCTGTCCCGGTCTGCTCGCTTACAGCTGGGATCTCCGCAGCAGCATTTGAAGGAGGCAGGTCCAATATCTGCATGAACTCGCGGCGCGGTAGACATTTGTCAAGCGCGAGAAACCTGGTCTTCACCGGCTGAGACGACTTGGCGGTCTCAACTTGTTTTCCATCGGCCTCAGTCTTCTCTGCATCTGCAGCTTTGTCGTTTGCTGTAGCGTGTGCGGTATCGCTTGATTGGTCTGGGTGTACGACAATGGCAGCAAACTTGACATGCAAGTGGGCAGCGAACCAGTGCTGCGGTCGCAGCTGGTACATGAGAAATTCGCCGGCAGGACTGCCCAACGTGTTGGACCGGATCTCCTGCTCGAAGAACGGCTTACGACGCAGAAGCTGAGGGATATTGCCGTATTGCTCAATGCCTCGGGGCCAATCGTGCGACAGGAACGCTCCGAGCGGGGTCTTGTCCACTTGCTGCACATGCGAGAGCTGGAAGACTTCGAGCTCGCGGACATGGTACACGCTGCGCATCGTGTTGTTATCGAACGGCATCGACTCGAAGCGCCCGTTCGTGTAGTGTTGCTGCTTGTAGATGCCTGAGAGTCCGGCGATGCGGAGGCCGGCCACGTTGATAACACCCGCTGCGCCCAAGTAGAACATGTTGGGCGCCACCCAACCGCCGTAGTGCAGCTCCTGCAGATAGCCCGAAGCCTCGTGGTTGCCACCCACGAAAATGGTGAGCACGGGCGCCGTCTTCTCTTGCTTGTAGTAGCGGTGGAAGGCGTGCAGCGCGCGGTACTTGGGCGGACAAGCCAGAGTCTCCAGGTCGCGCACGTTGCGCATGCATTCGAAGTCACCGCAGCACAGCAACAGCTCCACAGGGTGCGCCGGGTCCATCTCGTTCACGAAGTTGACGGTCGCGTAGATGTCGTCCAGCAGCCCATGGGCGCAGCCTACCACCGCAACGCGCACCATGGTGATCGGAGCTTTTTCCTTGGTGACGAGTGGATTTGTTTTGGGTTCGATACACCAACTGAAGTAGGGTTGTGAAGTAGTAGTAACGGAGTAAACGTTAAGTTGAAGCTGTCGTGACGGCTGCTTGGAGGGGGTTGCTTGGTCCGCATGGACACTGCCCGATGCAGCTTGGAGATCTGCGGTCACGGCTGCTATCGGGAGAGCATTTGTCTTCTACTGGTCACGGCATAACCATAATATATATTTCGAAGTATTATTTATGAATTGCATACCAATGAGGAGGTTACTCGATTCTGGCGTGTCAGTGATCGACACAGCACGCTTGTGCGAGCAGAGCTGCCAGCATTGTTGCGCTACTCGAGACTGAAGTGTACGTTGGTGCTTTATCGCTAGTGGCGTATGCAACTCGCCCTGGCCGCGCTCAAGCGTTTCAGGTGGAAATTTGGCCAAGTCTA
>JAABLK010000001.1:49474-81262 GCA_012295415.1 Phytophthora chlamydospora | reverse complement strand
CAAAACAATTTGATGGATTTGGAAATCCGTGTTTTGCGTTGAGACCGAGCTCCCAACCGCAGACCGTTCAGCATGAACCAAAAATTAGCGGATTCTCTTCCATCGTGTACGGGCATCACTGCGGTGCCGCCGCCACACGAGTAGCAGCAGTGACTGAGGCCATTTGCACGTATGAAACTTGGCGTATCACGGTGATTGAGCCAACGAGAAGCACAAGAAGTCAAAGTCAAAGACAAGACGACTCGTCTATGTCACCAATGACGCCCTAACCCTGAAGAACATTATCGTTCTGAACTTCAACGTCCTTCTATTGTTATATTTCGTGGCGCGTCCCTTACGAAAGTTATCAATCAGTTCTTTTTCACCTCTGTAACACAATAAATATCTTCTTTCTACTTGAGAGGGCGCATTAACTTTCATTTTGTAAGACAGATTGACCTACACATGCCTGTTCGGAGGTCCTTGGAATATCCAAAACGCTACAAGTTGTCTCAACTCGTAGCGAGTTGCCGTAAAAAGCCGCCCAGGACGAGGACGCGGGAAAGAACCGACAGCTTCCGCCTTTTTGAAGCAAGCCCGAGCCATAACGCAATTCGCCTCAAGCCCCGCAAGCCGAGCCCAAGAACATAAAGCGATGGTTTCTTCGCCGCTGCCCTCCTCGACGCTGGACGCGCTGGCGCCGCCCTTCTATCCGTCCATGACGTGGTATCCGGCCATCACGGACGACTACTACCTGGAGCGCCCGCACTCGCCTGGCAAGTCCGGCTTCGTGATCGCCGACCCCGTAGAGCCGATGCAGGAGATCCCGGACGAGGAGCTGTTCGACCCGTCGTACTACCCGCTGTCGGCCACGGAAATGCTGGAGCTGGAGCAGGTGGACGAGATCAACGAGATCCTGGCCGAGCTGGACCTGATGGAGAGCCACCAGGAGCTGCACCACAAGCTGAGCGAAAAGACGCGCGAGCTGCGCTCGAGCTCGGACGTGGACGCCGAAATCTACAGCATGATGGCCAAGGCTGCCAAGGCCAAGTCGTTCTCTGCTAAGCAGCAGGTGCATCTGCAGAAGAACAGCTTCCACGCTAAGCGCAACATGCGCGCGCTGCACCAGCCCCGCTCGGTGAAGTAGAGCCCGCCCCACGTCGACTTTTGGCGTGTGGCGGCACCTATTTCATACGCAACGGAGTGAGTGAGCGACACGGTGTCCGGACAGACCGAGGCACACGTGAAATCCAGAGAAAAACAGAAAACTCGCGCTCCATCTACTCAAGTGAAGAGAGAAACAAACAACCATCCAGACCAGCGAGCCCGCGTCCTGTAATTGGCAGGGCGGGCAATCACCAACCATCAACACCACCAGCGGACAACTCGTGCTACGGAATGTCAGCAGAAAAATAGCAAGTAGCAAAAGATAGGAAACCTACAGAAAATAGTTTAGGACGAGACGGAGAGAAGAACGGCATGCAGACGAGCAACGAGCGAGCGAGCGGCGCGACAATGGCACGGGACATCGAGCTTCTGCGAACTGTGGCATCCGATTGAAGGCAAGCCAACCCCAACGCAGAGCCCGACGGGACCTCCCAGTGGGAGTCCCACCCACTCCATCGCCGGACGTCCGTGAAAGCAGCGACAACTGTGAATCGCGCAGTACGAGTGTACCAATATTCCAGAAAAATTATAATAATGTAAGATGGAGCGAGTTTTTCAAAACAAATGGTGCGTACGGCTTCGAGGATCTTCCTGCCTGGCGACGTATCCGCTAGTGCCATCGCTCAATGCGAGGTCGTCGTGGTCGGAGGCTCGGCAGTGTCGACTTGGCCTGTGGGTTTCGACGGCTCACGCGCTGAAGAGCAAGTGCCTTTCGGTCTTCGGAGCTCAAGCTTCGGATACGAGGAAGGTCGATCTCCTCCGCGTAGCTCTTCATGGCCTCTTCGTTGTCGAGAATGCTGTCCAGCAAACCGCGGCTCACTGTGCCATTAGTCGTCTCTGCTGGAAGCGAAAGATCGGGAGCGCTCATCCGGCCTCGTCGGCATTGACGCAGTAGCTGAGCTCGGGTGGCAAGGCGTTGCCGAAGCAGGAACAGGAGCTGAAGCAGCGCATTCGCTGCCATGTTGGTGTTCCGGACTCGGTGAAATTGCGAGTGTGGCTCCAAAGGAAAGACGCCGAATTTCGATTGATGTGGCAAGTCACGCCTCCAGATTGCCTTCAACTTCTCTTGGATGGACTTCAACTGTGGTCAATTTTGAATCAATGCAGTACCCGGGGTTCAACCTCAGGCACAGATTCTTAGCAAAACGAAAACAAAATGTATCGATCGATGATGAATGGGACGGACCACCCGTTCAACGCGGCGGTGGAATTCGTGTCGGAAAGTCTCGACTCGCGCTTGCTAACCCCCACGTGGGTGTGGAAGCCCAAGCGCTTCCTGAATATCGGAGACGAACGCAAGCTGAAGAAGCTGCGGTGTCGTGCACGAAATGACTCACCAGGTCATGAGCAGGGGTCGGAAAAAATAATATAAAAACAATTATTCCGGTATTGTTCCACTAGAATAATTTATTATTGGCGTGCGCCATATTGCAATTATTATTATTGCTAGTTTTGGATGACAATATCGGCTGGCATTGACAGGGCATACAAATATTAAGTCATAAAAGCAGAGCAATATATTATTGCTGTATTGTTCCACTAAAATAATTTATTATTGAGATGCCTGGTATTGCAATGATTATTACGGCCACAAAAACTTCGCAATACAATTTCATACTGTATTGCCCGACCACTGGTCATGAGCGAGTCGATGAAGAAGACGAAAGCCGATGGTGGCGGCGAACAGAATGAGGAGTATTTGTTTTCTCTTGACAGAGGCCCAATTTTACTGCAGATTCTTTTGTTTGTTTAGCAGCTTGAGAGTTCAATGAACGACTCGCAGTGTTGTCATTTGCGTTTTGAAAGTCCAAACAAAGCACCGAAGCCAATCTGCGATTCGCTTTTGGTAGTGCCGGGATTTTATCTAACGTTTCCCCATCCTGGATGAGGTCCTGTTCTACTATAAACCTAAGATCCGCTATGCGTGCGAGTTATTGTTTTGCATGAGCGCTTCGCATTCAAAATCTTGTCGCTGTAGAAACTCAAGTCTCTTGCAGTTTTTTCGAGGGTGGTGTGGGAGGGGTCAATATGGGAAGAGGTTGACACAGCGGTGGCCCGCGCGTTGCTGCATTTCATTTTCCCATTCTCCGTTTCACCTCACACAAAGCAAGCAAGCTAGCAGAAGCAGATCCAGTGAACCCGACCGCCATGTGGATCCTTCAATACGTTTTGACCAGCAGCAACGTGTTCCTAGCTGCGGCTTCGCTGGGTATAATGTACCTGGGCTGGCGAGTTCTCTCCAGCGTGTACTCGCAGCGAGTCGTCGACGCAGCACTCACAAATCAACGTCTACACTCCCCACCGTCGACCTTACCACCGCTGGGAAACACGTTGGACGCTTTGATCTTCCAGAAAGATCGCCTTTGGGACTGGATGGCCGAGCAGAGCAACCTCAGTGGTGGCAGACCGTGGGTTCTGCGTCTGGTTGGACGACCCACGACACTGGTTTGCACGTCCCCCGAGACGCTAGAGGACATTTTCAAAACGCACTTCGGCACCTTCGAACGCGGAGCCGAACTCCGAGAACTCATGTACGACTTCTTTGGAGACGGCATCGTGGCCGCCGACGGCGAGAATTGGCTCAAGCAGCGACGTGCGGCGATCCACATGTTCACCACTCGAACGCTGCGGGACGTCATGGATACTGTCGTGAAGGAGAAGACGCTGCAGCTACGGAACACCCTTGACGTGGCTGCGAAAGAGGGACGCACAGTTGACATGAAGTCGCTCTTCGGCAAGTTCTCGAGCGATGCGTTCACCAAAGTCGCATTTGGCGTCGACCTCAACGGTCTTGCCGGTGATTTGGACTCTGCAGCGGACCACCCATTCAACGCGGCGGTGGAAGTCATGGCGGAAGATCTCGGCTCGGGCTTGCTATCCCCCACGTGGGTGTGGAAGCCCAAGCGCTTCCTGAATATCGGAGAAGAACGCAAGCTGAAGAAGGCCTGCGGTGTCGTGCACGAAATGACTCACCAGGTCATGAGCGAGTCGATGAAGAAGAAGAAAGCCGATGGTGGCGGCGAACAGAACGATCTACTGGCGCTGCTCATCGCGTCCGGCAAGATGGACATCGAGAGCCTCCGCGACATCGTCATGAATTTCTTGCTGGCGGGCAAGGACACCACCACGTTCAGCCTCACGTGGATCCTTGTCAACCTCAATCGGCACCCAGACGTTCTCGCCAAGTTGCGGGCGGAGATCAAGGAGAACCTCCCGGGACTCGTGACCGGTGAAATCGACGTCCCCACCATGGACAATCTGCAACGGTTGCCGTACCTGGAAGCGGTGGTGAAGGAGAGCCTCCGCTTGTACGCGATCGCCACGACTCGAGTGCCCAACAAGTCGGTCACCTTGAGTGACGGCACCTTCGTACCTTTCGGGTGTGCAATCATGATGCCCTCGTATGCTGCCGCTCGATTGACGAGCGTGTGGGGTGAAGATGCCTCAGAGTACAAACCTGAGAGATGGCTCGACACCGAGACGGGAAAAGTCAAGGCTGTGTCGCCGTTCAAGTTCGGCACCTTCATCTCGGGTCCTCGCCAGTGCATCGGCATGCGGTTCGCGCTGCTGGAGATGCGTATCGCGACGGCGGTGCTCTTCAGCCGGTTCGACCTCAGGACGGTGCGAGATCCATTCGAGATCACGTACGAGTACGGGTTCACGATGCCGATCAAGGGTTCGCTGGACATCACTGTCCAAAACGTCCTCTAAACGGAGTCCGTTCATGTTGTGTTGTTTGCCAGCTCAAAATTTGTCGGAAAATGCATTCGTGTTGGAAAGCTTTCCACCCGAGTTTAAACAACCTGGAAGCCGAAAATTTGCCGAACTCCTATTTTCCCATTTCCGATACTTTTGTTGATGTCACTATGATAAACCGCGCGAGAGTGACTATTCGAGCACCATTGGCCCTCCAGTCATTTTGGCAACAGACGTGCACGACTTCCAAGCGACATCAAGTGCGTCTATCTCTCGGCCTCTAGACAGCCCCGTACGCTCGCCAGCTCCATCCTTCTCTGCTCACCAGCAAGCACCGACGCTTGCGAGCCTCTGCGTGCAAGAACCACATAAAAAAACCAAGTATGGCGCCCACCAAGCGACTGAATCTGAGCAAGTCGCGCGACAACGACGAGAGCTCCTCGGCCTCGTCCTCTGGTGACGAACAGGAGACGAAACAGACGACGCAAGCGCGCCAGGAGGACGCGGAGTCCAGCTCTGATGAGGAATCCGACGAGTACGGTGACAACCGATGCTTCCCCAGCTTCATTATTGTGTCAAAACTGATCTTTTGGGGCTGAACCATTGGCACAGGGAGTTCGAGATCCCGCCGGGCTTCGAGAGCGTCAAAGGCAGCGCGGCCGTGACGCGCGAGGCCGTGATCAACAACGACCAGGAGCTCTGGTTCTTCAAACTGCCCAAGAATGTACGTAAAGTACCATCGTTTTGTGATCCATGGGTCACAAAGTTGACGGATGTTGTGAACTTTTTGCTGCTGTAGCTGGACGCGTCGGCGCTAGCCAACGTGACGATCAAGGTGGACGACAGCAAGGCTGCTGTGCCTGGTGATGTGGTGGCCAAGGTCACGGCAGGAGAAGCCAAGAAACAGTACCTGCTGCAGAGCGAGGACCGGATGCTCACGGATCAGCTCGTGAATGCTCTTCCGCTCGCCTCGGACCGCGCTCGCTTCGTCTTGGGCAAGCCATTCTCGCGCTGCTTCTCGCTAGTGGAGAACCACGTGGATGTTGCGCCCGTAGTAAAGGAGAAGGCCGTCAAGAAAGCCAAGAAAGCCACCGAGCTCGTCGTGGAAAAGCGCAAGAAGAAACACTCGTCCGACAAGCACGAGAAGCACCACAAGTCCAAGAAGGCCAAGCACAAAAAGTAAAACATCCTGGGCGACGGACACAATAGCGCAGCACTCCATAGACCACAAATTCATCACCTATTTGTCATTCTGTTCTCTTGACTCCGGAAGGAGGAGAGAACGTTTGCAAAAAACGAAAGAGGTGGTCGTCTAAAAGAGCAGAAGCGGTTCTGCTGGCGGCGTCTCGTGACGTTTGGAGCTCTTGTCCTTCCTCTTCTTCTTGCTCTTCTCCGCCTCGCTCTTCTTGTGGCTACTGCTCTTCTTGGCAGACGAGCTTCGGTGATGGTGGCGACTCTCCTGCACCTCAACTGCCTCCTGCTCCTCGTCGCTGAAGCCTCCGATCAGCAGATCCTCTTGTTTACGCGAGGACTTCTTGGCCTTGGAGCTCTTGGCTGACGACTCTTTTTTCTTCTTCTTGCCGTCATCCTCACCACGAGAAGATTTTTTGTGTTTGGAGCCTTTCTTCTTGGACTTCCTTTCCTCGTCAGCGGGCTTAGATGGCGTCTGGCGATGGAACCACTGATCAGTGGGCACCTTTTCGTCTTCACCGAGAGGGATACTCAAGTCCACAGCAGCCAGGTCCGCCTATAAAAACACATTTTTTCGAGATATGAGCCAAAGCACAAAGCTAGCAGTAAGACAGCTTCTGCATAACGTACATCTTCACCCATTGAGCCGCGTTTCTTGCGACTGCGCCGACGCTCTTCGTCGCTCGATCGTGCCCCTTCAGGCATCAACTCGTCCTCGAGAATGTCACGCGACTTCGATTTCTGCAGGCGACAAGCCACGTGAGAACATGCAACATAAAGACCTCCAAGCCGCGATTGAATCGTACCTTTGACGCCTTCTTCTTCTTGCCGTTCGTTCCCAACGCGCCCATCATATCCGCAAAGCCCTGCAATCAAATCCACGTTAGCAAGCTTTCTTCATCGACACAGTTCTGTACTGGCTTTTCGTACCGCGTTGGCTCCAGCATCGTTCGAGGCCTGACCACCACCAGAGAGGTAGAACGGGTCCTTGCGCAGTCGTTCCTGTTCACGCACATACTCGCGCTGCTTCCTCTCTTTCTCGTCTGCAGAATTCTCCGACTCGGACTCCGATTCCGACTCGGAAGACGATGAACCGTGACGGCGGTGTCGGTGATGCTTGCTACCAGCCTTGCGTTCCGGTGAGCCAGCATCATCAATGCCGCTGTATCCGCCGCCGACCCCAGCGTGGCCTTGGCTGACAAACGACACCTCCAGGTCGTCCTCGCTGGAAAACGCCGATACGTCACCGCCCGACTCAAGAAACTTGGCCTCCGCGTTACTCAAAGGCTCGTCCAAATCCAGATCGCCAGGCAAAGGCACCTTGCGTTGCGCCTTGACGCCTACTGGCGCCAACCGCTCTGCGAAGTACGAATTCAGCACGTCCAGACGCTTGGCGGGATCCAACGACGCGCTGCCGTCGAATGCGCGCTCGGTCCGCTCTCGTGCCGTAAGCGCCCCAAGGCCCATCCCCAGCGCTAGCAAGAGTTGTTGCAGACTTACCGCGCGCTCCTGAACCTCGATAAACTCGCTCTGAACGAACGCAGGCAGCCGCTCCATGATAACCGTGGCGATCCGCTCCACTGTCGCGTCATCTGCCCGTTCAGCCATCGCAGTGAGGATCTTCAACAAAGCCTGGATAAACACCGTCTGCACGTGACCAGGCAACGTCGTCGTGCGAGGCTGCAGCATCTCGTCCGCGAGGTCTTCTAGTCGCTGCAGCTTGTCCTCCTCCGTTTCTCGCTCCTCGTCTTCGTCTTCGTCCTCCTCCTCGTCATCCACGTCGTCCAAGAACTCCATCACGTACTCGCCCGTGATCCAAGCCGCCGCATAGTACACTTCCTGGAGTGTACCAGCGCCAGGCCCACTGAGAGCCTCCTTCTCCATCAGGAGCTCGATCATATTGTCCACCATAACGCTACGTACGCTCTTGACTCGAACGGCAATATCCACCAGTTGGCGAGCCACTTCCACGCCGTGCGAGCGCTTGGCCGGCTCATCCTCTGTCACCCTGTTGCTGCTACTGCTTGAGCCCAGCATGCTGCCTGAAGACGGAGCCAATGACGACAGCGAAGCATCCACCGTTGCGGCGGTGTTGCCTGGTACACGAGCCAGCTGTACCAGTACGTGAATGTACCAGTCAAAGTCGTGGATGTTGGCGTATTTGTTGACCGAACAAACGTGCAGGATGTGCGTGATGAGTTCATGGCGATAGGCCCCGTCAGCGCTCAAGGTCTGGCGCATGAGCTCACGGATAATAGGCGCCGCGTTATCCGGATTCACCATGCCGGAGAGCAGCTCCAGCGCGCGCATCCGGATGGTCATGTCGTCCACGGCCAGACACTCGACGATGAGCTCCTGGTGCTCCGTGACCACATACGTATGGGACTTCATCAAGTTGCCGAGTCCTACGAGTCCCAAGTAGCGCAAGTTCTGGTCCGGGTCTTCGATGTATCGACGCAGGTGGTCATTGCAGAGTCGGACGACTGCGGCCACGTTGCGGGGTTGCGAGCCGTCGCTCTTCTTGGTGTACAGCAACGCCGTGGTGACCGTGCTGATGCACTCGTAGAGCAGCGACTTGGCCGGCGTGTTCTGGATGACTGTAGCGAGCGGATCCAGCAGTTTACGAGCGAGTCGCGGCTCCTCCGGCACGAGGCTGGCCAGCAACTTGACGACCTTAATGAGCATCCAGTTGTTGGAGGACGTGGTGAGCAGGCGGAAGAACTGCGGGGCCAGGCCCAAGTAGTTCTTGGGCTTCTTGTTGGCCAGTTCGCAGATGACGTTGACGGCGCAGGATACGACGGTGACGTCGGGCTCCTCCATCCTCTCCTTGAGGCGGTCAAAAGACAGTCTCAAGCCCTGCGGATAACGCAGGAACATCTTGTAGAGCACGAGCGTGGCTTTCTTCCGTACGTAAGGCTTGGGCGAGCCCATCATGGCCAGCACGTCGCCCAGCAGGTCTCTGGCCAGGTCTGTAGTGACGATATTGGCCAATACATTGATGGCCAGCCCCACCTCGTACTCGCTGGTACTGCCGAACTCCTTCTTGAGCAGATTGGTACACAGCAGCACCACGTCCGTGGACTGCGTGAAGCTCTGGCACGCTGCGTTGTAGCCGATGCGCTTGTGGGCGAAGCGCTCGTAGCTCATCACTTCCACGACGTGAAAAGCGGCCCAGCACATGTCGTAGCCCAACATGTGCAGGTATGTGAGCTTGCGCACAGCTTGCGCCTTGACGAACGGGTCGGTGCTGCGTAGCTCGGTCTTGATGTCCTGCAGCGCCTGAGAGATGTACACGCTCACATCGCCCTTGGTGGAGCGGATGCCCTTCACCAGGTCCTGCAGGTTCTTCTCGAACATGACGATGAGCAGGGGCGGCCTCAGCCGTGGGGACGGAGACGATGCGAGTCAAGAGCTGAAGTCGGATCGCGGCCTGAGGGGGGAATGAATAAGGAACCCGGGTCGAGAGAGAGACTTGGTTTTTGTATGTAAACGGGTTTGGACCCGCTGGAATCTTTCGGCACGTGGCTCATAGTAATGTGCGGGAACCACTACGAAAGAGTGAGGTGGCTATGAATGGGCTGTGCGGCGACAAGAAGAAAGTGTGGTGAAATGTGGTGATGGCATTGCAAAGGGATCCGACGGAAAAAGGCAACGGAAGCTGGTGGTGTATTGATCGCTTGGGAAGGCGTTTGAAAGTGGTCACTTCACCCCATGACCAGCTCTAGCAGAATCATGAGCGCGTTGATGATCATGAGCGGGACTGGCAGTGGCACCGAGACAACAACGACATGCAAGAACGAGCAGCAACCGCAACAGCGTAAGTGATAGCGCTACACCCGGAGGAAACAAGCACAATAAACCCGTCGACAGGATCAGCACGTACACCGTAGATATTGCACAGCGATGAGGAACCCCACGATCTGGTTCTTGATCGTCAGGCCCTGCGACGAGTCCACCTTGTGCCAGCCATCTGCGGGTCACACGCAGTTAGTTCGTCTGCCCAGTCCACTTCGAGCTCCCTCACATGAGCACAGCCAGCACGTACGCGGACGCAGGAAGCGCTTTTCGTGCAGGATGCACACGGCGTTGGTAAGAAGGAGGCTCGTGAGCACGAAGTTCCACAGCACGCCCATCCTAACGCTAGCGTAGCTCCTCGCGGAATAATGGCACCTCGAAAATGAAAAGTGTACCAAAACCCTGGTACAACAATGACGTATTGAACCGTAAAATCGTCAGCAGCATCGATTGACGCCTCCCGAGCACGAACGTGATGGCTCGCAACCAGGTCTCCCGACGCCCCAGGCGGCGAGAACGCGCGGCGGAAGCGCAGCCACAAACCAAGCAGAGTGTTACTGAGGAGCAAGAGGTCGGGATGCTGCCGCGACTGCTTGTGCGCTTCGGCGTGGCCGCCGCCATCGTGGCCTTCGTGGTGCTGGCGACAATGGCGTCGACTCCTGCGGAGACGCCGAGCCCCACACCGACGCCGGCTCCTCGTCTGAGTCCGGACGAGCAGGCGAGAGCCAATGCGAGAGTGGAGCGCCGCGCAGCGGCGCGTCCGACCGTCGAGGTGCTGGCCAAGTATCCACACGACCTGGCGGCATTCACGCAGGGCTTCACGGTGGTCAACCGCGGGCACGACAAGCTGTTCATTGAGTCTACGGGTTTGTACGACGAGTCTACGTTGCGTCACGTGGATATTGAAAGCGGCAAGGTGCTCAAGCAATACGACCTGCCGAAAGAGCTCTTCGGCGAAGGCGTGACGCTCGGTCCGAACGACGAGCTGGTGATGCTCACGTGGAAGAGCAAGACAGGCCTCGTGTTTGATTTTGATGGCGCTTTGAAGGGCAAGGCGGACGATGAGGATGGATTCAAGTTGAAGCGCGAGTTCACGTTTGATTCGGTGACGGGCGAAGGCTGGGGCATCACGTACGACGGCGAGGAGTTCGCCGTCTCCGACGGCTCGTCGACCATTCTGTTCTGGGACCCGTCGACGATGCAGGAAGTGCGCCACGTCAACGTGAATATGTTTGACGGCACTAAGCAGGTCTCGCAGATCAACGAACTCGAGTTTGCCAACGGCTTCATCTATGCGAACGTGTGGTACCAGCCTTACGTGCTGAAGATCGATCCGGAGACCGGCGCCGTCGTCACCATGTTCGACCTGACTAAACTGGTGGCCGACGTGGGCGCCGACGTGACGTCTGGCGCTGTGCTCAACGGCATCGCCTACGACGAGGCCGAGGACGTGTTCTACATCACGGGCAAGCTCTGGAACTCGGTCTACAAGGTGCGTCTCGTCGACCCTGTGCAGTAAGTTGTGTCCACAAAATAGTAGAGCGCTGCACTGCAGCTCCAGTAAAGGAAATCACGAATATGGGTCTTGACACCTTATCTAGAACAAGCTTCTCCGCCAGCCACCAGCTTCAGCGTCCTTTTGCCGTCTCCTTCCTTGCTCTTCTTACCCTTCTTGCTGCAGGAACGGGTTGGGGATCTCTTCCGTGCCGTCCACAGGTGACACGAGCATGACAGATGTGCCTCGGCACACCACGAGCCCCACCTTGCGCGTTTCGTCCGTAATGCGGTACTCGTCCTTGGGGTCGCGCACGAACTCGACGCAGTCGTCCAGCACCAGGTTCACCAGCTGGTCGTAGCCTTTAAGCGTGCCCGTGACCTCTCGTCCGCCGTGGAACTTGACACGCACCTCCTGGTCGATGTACTTGGCCAGGTCCAGGATCGGGTCCTTGCGACTGCCGCCTCCGCTCGCGCCATTCGCCGCCATCGTCTCCAGTGCGAGTTTGTATGGGGACAATGCTTGTGAGCGGATCCCTTCTGCGATTGGTCGAAAAGCGTATTGCATCAGACTGGAATCAGACGAGCGGATCCATCGTTCAACGCCCATGAGCAGGAGCTTCGCCTCGGACGAGCGCGTGCTGGAGGCCATAGCGCTCACCAGCGACCTATCGAGCGAGCGTGAGTCGGAGCTGTAGAGATGGGAGATCATTGAGGTACTGGGCTCATTGGAAGCGGGTGATGTGGGTGCAACAGACTTCGGCGCGGCGTGCAAGCTGGCGGTGCGGCTTTTTGGCTCGGACAAGCAGAGCAAGCGACGGCTCACGCGCACGGCCTGTAGGTGCATAGGCTGCAAAAATTGGAAGTCCTTAGGAGCTGCGATCTGCTGTGCTGACGCTGTCGCAACTTGCAGCGGCATCGGGATGGGAGACGGAGCAGATGGAGCAGGCGGTGCTGGCCGTCGCCAAGATCCTCATGGACGGCGCCAAGGTGCGCAGCTGGCGTGGCTGCCTTACCGTAGATGGTGCTGATTGATATGTTACCGTGCTGTGGGTTTACCTACGCAGGCTGAGATGTCAGAGCACGCCTTCCGGTTGGTGTTGAAGGGCATGAAGCTCCCGGAGCAGCACGTCGAATTGCTCAAGAAGGTCGGGATGCGGCAGTGTTGGGGGTTGGACGTGCATCAGCATTGACGACGCTTACTGCCTTGCTTTCCGTGCATTCAGGTATATGAAGCGCACGCGAACGACATCCGTGAGTGCGTCTCCCGGGAAACGGGTACAAGCGTCCCGCACTATCGCAATTTAGAGTGGCGAATCGACCTGGAGGTAAGCTGCTTTGTCGACTTGTGATGTCGTTAGGCTGCGAAGACTAAAGCTTTTTCCTTGTGCTGCTCCAGCTTGGCACGCGCTTTTACCACAACAAGCCGAAGCCCATTGTGACGCTTCGACTAGACACCGCCACGCAGTCCAGCACCACCAGCGTGCCGCAGGTACAATCCACCTGTCTCCGCGTTGACTACGACAGCCTCAAGCTGATGCAGCGGCAGCTGGAGACCGCGTTGAAAGAGGTCGACTCGGTGCACTGCTGCCGCATCCAGCGCTACATGCACTAAGCTCTGCTGTGGAATCGAAGCACAGCAATTATGAACGCCTCCAACGCCAACCGACTGTACCAATCCGCGCTGCTATCATTTCTCTTTCTTCTGGTCGGCCAGGTACTGCTCTTTTGTCTTGGTGAAGGCCGTGACCTGGTCCAGCTGTTGCTTGGACTCGCTGGAGATCCCGTCCTTCTGCAGCAGAAGCTCTGCGAACTTGGCCTGCTTCTTCTTCCTGGTCTCCACGTCCGGCTTGATCTTCGCTTCCTGCTCACGACAGCAAGCAGTAACCACAACGAGCAACCATAGTCAACACCGCAATTCCATGGCAACCGTCAGATTCCCTCCAATATGCGACTCTCTTCTGGCCTACGCACCACATCGCGACGGATCTCGTCGTCCGTCTTGGGGTCCCAGAAGTAGTAGCACAGAGCGATGGGGATGCCGAAGCGCAGTGTGTAGTCGATCATCATCTTGGGTACCTTCATGACCAGCAGCAGCAGCAGCAGCAGAGTCTCCTCTTCGGCAACGTCTCCGATATTGAGACCAATTCAAAAATGGTCCCACGCACTAAGTGCGAATCACTAAAGTAGCTTCAGCCGCACATTTTGATGAACAGCATGGTGCGAGTGACTGTGACTGCGACTGCGAGGCAGCTCCAGGGCGCGGTACAGCGCGCTCTGCGGACATCTAGTGCTCGGTGCTTGAGCTCTGCTGCTCCGCTACCTGAAGGTCTTCGGGAGATCTCTAGCGTCCCACGCACGGCGTCCTGGTCGCTGAAGGAGCTCCACGAGGAGGGTGCGAAGCTGGATGCCGCTGATACGGTGCTGACTGAGGAGAAGGTGCGGCCATGGCTGGGAGCATTGCGCTGAGTTGGCTGTAGCCTGATATGTGACATTGTGTTGAACAGCTTCGTGAGCTGGCGGAGCTCTGCCATCTGCACGTCGAGGACGAGAAGCTCCCAGGGCTGCTCAAGGACGTCGAGTCCATTATCCAGTGCACCAAGACCATCCAGGCCATGACGATCGACGAGAACATCGACGACGTGTACGCCAAGAGCGACTTCGATGCGGGTATGAAGATATTGGAGCTTTTTGATGAGGATCTCGGTGGTGCAGGAGCTGACTTGTTGTTCGTGTAGGTGTGGTGGCTCCTATGCGGGAAGACGTCGTGACGGAAGGAGACTGCGCGGAGAAAGTGTTGGCGAACGCTGCAGAGAAGTCTGGCTACTACTTCAAGGTCCCCAAGGTGCTGCAGGACTAGATCGTGAATAATAGAGAAGAAAGCGACATTTCGTGCAAGGCAAAATCTATAGTAAATGCACATGGGGAAGCGTCATCTTCTCTGTGAAACAACAGCTGCCACGACACTCAGTTGTCCGCCTTGAAGACGCCAGCCTTGGCCAGATACTCCTCCAGATCCTCGACTTTCATGTCAAGTCCGTTGAGCTTGCGGATTCCCAGGAGCTGGTTCTGCAGTGAGCCCTTGTGGTACATGAAGAGCGTGGGGCAATTCCGCGACGGCCAGTTCTCGATGCAGGCTTGGGCCTGGATGCTCACGAACTTGACGTCGCGGTGCTTCTTGGCCACCTCGCGCAGAACGTGGTCCATGACCTTGCACTCCTCTAGCGCCTCATCCCAGAGGTAGGCGATGACCCAGTGGTCGTTGCTGCCCTCCGTCACGGCCTTGGTCCACTCATCCTTGGCGATGGGCTGCACGTCGCCGAACTTGTTGCGCGCCGCCTGCGCCATCATCTGCTCAATGCGGCGTTCGCGGATGCGCGCCAGCTCGGCGTCGTCATCGTAGTCGTCCTCCATCTCGTCCAGTTCGTCCAGTGTGGCATTCTCACGGGGGTCCACCTGCTCTTCCTCCTCCTCTTCCTCCTCATCAGGCACCTTGGTCTTGGGTGCCAGGATGCCCTTCTTCACCAGGATATCCTCCCACTCGGTCGTCTCGCCCGTAGGCGCGTAGAACACGTTGCCGCGGTCGCCCATGCTTGCTCTTCTTCCCCCTAACGTAGCTCTTCCAGAATACGGCGTGTCAATCGTCGGTACGATGTACCAAAACATGAGTACATCCAAGTACAGTGAATTCACACTATGTACGATATAAATATGGCGGGAAAAAAGTGAACACCATTCGAGCTTCTGGCGCGCCACCATGGAGAGCATGAAGGAGATGGCCGTGAACGTCAACGGCAAGGGCGCCATGCAGCTGGTGACGACGCTCAAGCCTCTCAAGGACGGACAGGTACCGGCCGGCCGTGATGTGGTGTTCACGAGCGGCGAGGACGGCGTGCTGTTCGTCACGGACCTGACGACGGAGAGCTGCGTTTTCCAAGCCGAGGTTTGCGACGGCTTCGTGCCGTCTTTCGCCGTCACACCCGAGCAGAGCCACGTGCTGGCTGCTTCCGATGACGACACCAACGTGGCGGCCTACACCATGCCGCCCGACTGCCGCTTGGAGCAGCTGCTACGCCGCTCCACAGTGGCCATCCGCCAGGTCGCGTGCTCCACTAAGTTCGTGGCCATCGCGGACGATGAGCCCGTGGTGCGCGTGCTGCTGCGGAGCAATACGGAGCAGGTGATGCTGGCTGAGGGTGCCACGGGCGCTATTAAGAGCATGGCGCTGGATCCGCAGGATAAGTATCTCTGTGCTAGCAGCGAGGACGCCACAGTGCGCGTGTTTGAGCTGGACGCAGCCAATCAGCGCGTCACAGAGGCCAAGAGCTTCAAGATCAAGCACGGAGACATCAAGCACGACGACGTGCTGCTAAGCTGTGCGTGGCAGGCCGGAGACGGCAAGCTGCTGGCTGTTCCGGTGGACAAAGGCATCGTGGAACTCTTTGAAAGGGATACGTGGGCCTTCAAGGGCAGACTCACGCTGCCGCTGGGCAATAGCACATTGGCGGACGTGGACATCCTGGCCTTCTCGCCCAATGGACAGTACCTGGCAGCCGTCACGTGCGCCAAGGAGGCGTTCGTCTGGGAACTCGAGACAAAGAGTGTGCTGCGCTCGTTCAGGATCGACTATCCGGCGCTGGGCGTGCAGTTCGCCAACAAGAGCAACGCACTGGTCATCTACCACACGGGCGGCAAATTGGCTTTCGTCAAAGATGTGATCCCGGCGGGACACACGCCACCTCAACACATGAGCGGCCTGACGACTGCAGCGCTTGCCAGTACTTCAGTGAACTCACAGCCACAGAAGACGAGACTGAGGGCGTCTGATTTCGCAGAGGACGAGGCCGAAGTGGACGGAACGCACGACGACGACGAGGAAGAGGAAGTCTCTTTTGACGACGACAACGAGGCCCGTGTAGAGGCCATCAAGGCCAGCTTCGGGTTCGGTGCGGCGGCCAATGCCACCCAAGACAGTCAAGTTGAAGAGATCTCGGTTTCCGCCACGCCAACGACAGGCAAGTCGTCGCAGCACGAGGTTTCTGCGCTGCGCACCATCACAGAGCCCTTCCAGCCTGGCAGCGTTGTTGACCACACGGGACGTAGCAGCAGTGCCACCTCGCTGCTTGCATGGACGCCAGAGGGCGAGATCGAGGTGATCCGCGGCGCCAGCATGAGCGAGAACCTCGTGAAGGTGGAGTTCGCCGACAAGTCACGGCGCGGCTTTAAGTTCAACGACAACTACATGTTCTCGATGGCTTTCCTGGACGACTACGGAGCCGTGTTTGCCGTCCCAAGACGCGCGCGTGAAGACTGGGAAGACCTCGAAGCTGGCTCAAGCGAGAGCGACGTGATCAGCAGCTTCGTCTTCTACCGACCGTTTGAGTCTTGGGCGAGCAACAGCTCGTGGCACAAGACGCTGCCCGAGGGCGAAGACGCCGAGTGTGTCGCTGCAGGCCGCGAGTTCTGCGCGGTGGCTACTTCTCTGCAGACGCTGAGGATCTACACGACTAGCGGCATCGACTACGCCGTGCTGCGTCTGCCTGGACGCGTGGTGACCATGACGGCCAAGGAGTCTCAGCTGGCCGTGGTGTACCAGGGTCTGCACGGCCAGATGCTGTACCAGCTCCTCCGTATTCAGGTGGACTGTGTTCGTGAGCGAGTTGTGCTTGTAGCGAAGGGCGACCTGCCCATGACGCCGCCACCACGTGACGTCTTCGCGTCTCACAAGGAGAACGAGCTGGTGCGTCAAGACGTAGCGAACTGGTCCAAGCTGACGTGGATCGGCTTCGACGACCGTCAGATCCTGTACGCGGTGGACTCGTTTGCGTGCGTCCAAGCTCTGTCGCCTAGTATTGGCTGGAACTGGTTCCCTATCGGCTGTGTCGGCAACGCGCTGCAGAAAAAACCGGAGGATCGCCACGGTGTGTTCACGCTGGGAGTCGTCAACGACTCGCTGCTGTATTTCCCGCTCGAAAAGGGCGCCAGGGCTCCCAAGCTGCGCGGCAGTCACCGCCCTGTTCCCGGTACATTCGTCCTGCACACAGCGTCATTCCCCAAGACGTCGAAGAAGAACGAGGACGCGTCAAACGGCCCCATGTGGCTGAACGTGCGTCTCTGTGGGCTGGAGACCATCGCGAACGCGGTTGATGTTGCGGACCAAGTGGTTCATGAACAAGCGGCGATGGACAAGGCGCTCATCCTCATGATGCAGACGGCGTTCAAGAAAGACGAGCCTGCGCGCGTGCTTGACTTGGCCAAGTGTCTGCACCTGGAAAAATCCCACCAGATCGCGCAGAAGCTGGCGATCCACTACTCGCTGCGTCAGCTGCAGTCGCAGCTCTACGAGCTCTACCGCGTCAAGTTCGAGGAGCCCCAGCGCCTGCAGGAGTCCCAGTTGCAAGCCGCTTCGCAGCCGCGTCGGCCTGTCGCCGCCTATCGCTCTAGCCAGCAGGAGGACGCGCTCGATTCGCGCGAGGTGGAGCCTCTGCGTCGCGCACGCAGCATCCTGTCTCGGCCGCCGTCTTCGCCGCCTCGTAAGGAGAGCCACGAGGAGGAGGAGATCGAATCGGTGGATGAGGCTCATGAAGACAAAGCGTCGAGCTCGCCAAAGGCTGCAGCTTCAAGCAGCAAGAGCGGAGCTGCACGTACGGAGCGGTCCGTGGCGCCGGCGAACCCGTTCTTGAAGAAATCGGGCGGGTCCGCGGCGTCGCCGTCTGGCGCCAAGGGCAAGAAGTCGGGGCTGCAGCGACTGGCCAAGTTCGCGTCGCCGCCGCCGGCCAAGAAGCAGCGCCGCTCGACGTGGAAGAAGTAGCCGCAGAAGAGAGCGTGGGCCGTGTCAAACCACTATAATATACGAAGTTGGATTTGTTGTTCGCGTTGTTGCAGGAAGTTGTTGCTGTTGAAGCTGACCACACCACGAAAGACGAAAGACTCGCCTGACGATTGCAATGAGGCGACTGGAAGTGTAATGACCTGGTAACGAGAGCTTCGACTTCGAAGGGCAATCGAGTCTTTCATCCTTTCCTTTTTACCCATAGATCTATATAGTACACGTTGTGTACCCATCGCCCTTGGCTTCAACGTGAAGCGATACACTATCGTTACCTACGTCATCCTTTTCGGCGGTCAGGCGTTGTCGTCGTTGGCACCGGCGTGTTACGAATGAAGCTCTCTGTTGGCACCGACCACCGACCGCTCCACGTCACTAGAAGCATAGGAAATCAGCGATGGTACATGAGGTCCAGATCAACCCACCGTGGCAGTCTTTGTCGCCTTGGGAGCTCTCACCGCCGATCCTCACTCACCTGCAACGGGGTCATGACATTAATGTAGCCATCACCGGAGCTGTGTTCTAGATTCAATACGGAGCGGTACCACGTATCCACGCTAGGCTCATGCATGATGGAGCATTATTTACAGCTTGGGGCTCTGCTGTCTGGTGCCGGTCGGCACCAGACATGCGTGCGAACTGCACCGGCATCGCGTCCATGGAGCAGACGACGGCTGGGCTCATGACGTGTTACAGAAAATCTAAAGCGCGCAACTAACTACCGGCAGGTGCTTGCGCGCGCGCGCTCGCTGAGCGTCGCTCCCCCCATGATGTCAAGCACCAACCAATATGCAGCCATGGGGCCCCAGTCATCTCGGTACAGCACATCGAACGCCTCGAAAGAAGGATCTGTAGATCCTACGGTGGTCAACGTTCACCTTTTCAGTTTGTGAAGCTATCTACCGCAACCGAGTCAAGGATAATAGACCTCCCTTCCATGGGTACATGCACTATCAATGCAACAAAACTCCCGGATTCTGGCACCTGCTCCGCTCCCAACCCAGTCTGGCCTCAAGATGACGGTGACGATGGCCGTGCAAGCGCTTCAACCTCGGCCATTCCCCAATTGTCCAGTTGCCCGCCACGTCGCCTCTGCAAGGCTCTGCATGGATGCCCCAGCTCACGCCCGCTTCTTCCACCACGCGCGTGCTGCCCCGCGCCATCTCGCGAGGACGCTCCTGGCACAACAATGCGGACGACCGACTCACCCGCAAGCTCATGATGCTACGCTTGAGGCGCCTGCACCCCGTGCTGGCCGGCACCAAGTGCACGGCCACCTCGAGCAATGGCAGCTCCATAGTGGTGCCCTCTCTCGTGCAGCGGCTTGAATGGATGCTTTACAACGCCGCCCACTCGATGCACGAGTACACCCACGAACAGTCCCTGGAGCGCCGAGTGCAGGCCCTCGTCACGCAGCTGGAGCCAAAAGCGTCCACCCAACAGAGACAGCAGCCAGGCAACATCAACAGCAACAGCAACAGCAAACGGGAACGATATCGCATTGCAGGGGATGAAATCGACCACGACCCAGACAAGAAGCGGCGTCGCCTTGATAATACACAGGATTCGGTGGCCGACGACAGCAACAGGTTCACCGAACGAAGTGTGTTTTTGCTGGAGAACGACGACAATCTTGTCGGCCTCGTGCTCAGCTTCCTGTCGGGACGAACGGTGCTCCAACTGCGCTCAGTGAACCGCTTCATGCTGGAAAACGCGCCAAAGATGGTGAGTACGCTGCATCTCGAGTCGCACTCGCCAGCTCTGCAGCATTTCTCAAGCGGCACACTCACAGCCTTGCTACTTCGCTGCAGCAAGCTCACCAGCCTCGTGGTTACCAGTAAGCTCCGGGGTTACGCCGACAGCGCAGGGTCAGATGAGTCGACAGACAGGAACAGTCGAACGATGGTCCACCGCCGACCGTCTTTCAGTCGACCGTCCCACCGAGACGGCAGATTGCAGAACGGCTTGCTTGCGGGCGAGCTCGTTCTCCGAGATATCACGCGAGCGTTCGAGCGAGGCGCGTGCCCCGCGCTGCAGGAACTGGATCTCGGCTCGCCGCTCGACTTCTTCGCCGAGAGCGACGACGTGTTGAGGTGTCTGGAGGCCTTCGCTGCAGGGAGAAGATGGCAGGACCGTCCAGAAAGAGCGGTGGCTACAGGTGGACCGCTCGAGTATCTGCGACTCGACTCGACTTACCTGGGCGACGCGCGTCTGAGTCGTCTGGCGGATGTCTTCGAGCAGACTGGGGAGCCCAACTGCTTCAGGTCGCTGAAGATGCTGGTGCTGCGTAACAACTTCATCGGCGAGGCTGGTTGCCAGGCGCTGTTACGTATGCTGCGTTGTTTACCAGCGCTGCGCGTGCTGGACGTGAGCGGCAACATCCTTACGGATCTGGATGCACTGGCGATCGCCGACTGGATCTCGTGCCGAGCAGACGACCTCAACGCGGCGGCGTTGCACAGGCATCGCATCCATGACGGGTGTTGCTCCCACCAGGAGGCCAAGCGGCCGAGCTGGCGGGCAGCACCAGCAGGATCCGCGCCGCCGCCGGTCATCCAGCTTCGCACGCTGCTGCTGCAGGACAACTTTATCGGCCAAGAAGGGCTGGAGGCGCTATCGTTGGCGCTCAACGCGCGGCTGATTCCATCGTGATGGCCCTGTGGACGAGCAGTAACGTAAGGTCGGAGCAAAAGCGTTAGGAGAAGAGGCTGTAAGGTAAAAAAAAAGAAGAGCTCCTCATCAACCTGCGTGATCCGCCTCGTCTCTGTGCGCGTGTCGATTGGCGAGAAATAGGTTGCGACCACCTGAATTTTACCTGTCATTTCCGATTATGAACCCAAAAAGACGCGTCATCCATTTTGGGCGCGTATTCGTTGTTGCAAATAGCGTAAGTATCGACCGCGTGGCTCGTCATTTATAGAAGATCAGAGAGCGAGAATCCAGCAAAACAGTTTCCGAAAACAGTTCTCGCGTTCTGGTGCTTGGGCTCTTCAAGCCGAGCGCTGCGGTCCATTCGATCTGCGGCACGGCGGGGGTCGGTACAGTACATCGTTGTATCGCAAGCACTTGTTGTACACCGGGGCACACCTCCCTCACTACATGTACCTCCCCGTCGCAGGGATATCAATGGAGAGCCCGCTGTCGAAGGCGAAGGCACCATCCGCATGCAGTGCCTTGGGATTTGACGAGGGAGACATTTGACACCGCGTTTCTCTGGATTCCGAGCTGCTTTGCTTGAACGCCGCTGTAGACGAACCCCCGGGGCATAAGCATCGGCGAATGAATACGCGCTTGCTGGCCTTGAGCGTGGCCTGCTGGCTGCAAGCACTCGAGTCTGCTGTAGTAGCTTGGCTGGCTGGCATGCGCTGTGGCTTCACGTAGTTGTCTTCTTTTTCTTTTGCCAAATTTGGGCAGGACGATGACTCAATGCTGAATTCTGAAAATGTTCATCTATTCAGCAGTCCAATAGTTCAGCGGATACCTCGTTGCACACGGGATATTACGAAACGTCGTTTGGCGCATTTCGGAGAGAGCGCGAGCGCTGCTGGTTCCTCTCGCTCCACTCGACAAATGCAGTCAAAATTTAGTCTCTGAAAGTAGCTTCAGCGTGGGTGGTGGCCGCCGCACCAGCCAGACCGCGCTATCGGTTGACCATCATTGATCGGTGAGCGAATCCACGCCGGCTTCGGCTGGCATCCCTCAACGAAGCTACGCCGTCTGATACAGACCTGCCCCCTACACGGAGCGATGCTAGAGGGTAGCTATTGGTAACTGGAGCTCCCCAGGCTGCTTGGGAGCGTCCACCGAGGTGCTGTTGACTCAGCAGCAGGTCGACGCACGTCAACTTGCGCTTCCAAACGGTGCGCCCGTGCCATTCTTGGCACCTCTTATAAGTCATGAGATAGCCCATCCCATCTTGCAAAATATCCTAGAACCTGCACACTTCAAAGTATCGAGCGGTCTCGTTTCCCTTTGCTTTCTAATCCCTGTATATGCAAATATCTTGTTCGAAAAAGTGCTAATCGCGGTTTTCCAGTTCCCGGTCCGTACATCTGAACAAGCCGCATCATCACCATCGCTGTTCTGACTACTGAATACGGACGCACTCTCTCTCTCTCTTGGCCATTCCGCAACCAGCCGCCTTCCACACAAGTCGCGAGTCCATCCACACTCGCAACTTGTCGACCGTAGCGACCATGGTCTCCACTACCCCCGAGGCCGCCGCATTCACCACCAATCCGGCATGGCACGACCCCACGGACGTGCAGGTTCGCAAGCTCATGATGGCACGACTGCGCAGCCACCCCGCGCTAGCCCGACACCACCCGATCCTGCAGACCCGAGAGGACACTGGCCCCAGTCCGTCGCTCTTGCAGCGACTCGAGTGGATGCTGTACCACTCGGCCGGGTCCCTGGGCGAGTACCTGCACCAACCATCGCTCGAGCGACGCGTGCAGGGCCTGGTGACCCACTACAAGCGCAAACGCAACGCCACCGACCCGAGCGAGGACGTCATGGAGGCCATCCGTGCCGCTGCAGCCAAGCGCCAGCGACCGAGCCTCACCATCTCGGAAGAAGAGATCCGCAACTGCAGCGTCGGCGCTAGAGGCTGCGTGCTCAACAGCAACCTGGACCTACTGCACCACGTGTGCAGCTTCCTGGACGGCCGCGACGTGCTGCGCTGCCGGACAGTCAACAAGTTCTTGTACTTGCACGCGCCTTCATTGGTGCGGTCACTTCACATCGACGCCGCGTGGGCTTCCGTGACCGAAACGAGGAACCGTGGCGACGGCGCGGCCTCTGGACTCAGTTCACTGCTGCACGAGTGCACGAACCTCACGAGTCTGACGATCTCGAACCAGATTAACCAGATGCACCTTAAAGCTGGCGTCGTGTTCCCCAAGGCGCTGACGGCTTCGACGTTCATGGTGTCGCTCGCGACTTCGTCGTACGGCCACCAATTGGTCCGTGAAGTCACCCACGCGCTGGAGGAAGGCGCGTGTCCTGCACTAGAGAGACTGGAGCTACTGGCTCCGTTCGACTTCGCCACGGAGAGCGACGCCGTGCTGCAGGCGCTTCGAGCGCTGGCAGAGTCCGAGCTTGAGCAGGGCAGGCGCAAGCCGCTGCTGCACTTGGTCCTGGACGCCACGTTCCTTGGCGATCGCGGCGCCGAGCAACTGGCCGAGCTGCTTGAGAGCCACGACACGTTCTTCCAGCACCTCAAGACGCTCGCGCTGCGCAACAACTTCATCGGTGAGACCGGCTGCCGAGCTCTGCTGGAGACGATCGAGCCGTTCGGAGAGCTGGAGACGCTCGACTTGAGCCGCAACATCCTGACCGACACAGACGCCCTCGCACTGGCGGATTTGCTGGACGATCCTGGGACAGACATGAGCTTTTGCGACAGCGTCGAGGACGACTGCAAGACCTCGGCGGAAGAGGTCGAGGGCTTGAATGTGCTGGGCCTCTCGGGGCTGCGAACCCTCAACCTGCAAGAGAACTTTATCACGTGCGACGGCTTCCACGCTATCACAATCGCACTGTGCTCTCGAGACGGCTTGGTGGCCACGATCGGTGCCACCAACTATGAAGAAGAGGAGGAGGAGGAAGAGGAGGAAGGAGAAGTAGAATTGATGGAGGTGGATCAAGAACACTAGACACTAAGTAGACGATATTTATGACCGCCATACAATATTAATAGAGGCACGGAAGTGCACAACGTCGAGGCAGCCTCTGCATTGCCGATGGCAAGAGCTTCAACGAGTTGAAATCGACTGTCGCAATTGCAGATCTCTTGGGATGGCAGCTGCTAGTCAAGGGGACGACGAGGAGGAGCGTCGTGCCCTCGAGTTGGAGCTGGCGGCCGAGGTGGCGGCGTTGTCTGCTCAGGATGTCGGCTTTGACGACGATTTCCAGCAGGACGAGATGAGTGATGAACGACAAGTTGAGACGGGCTACGTGCGTTTGGATCTTGAAAAGGTTTTGCAACAGGTGAGCCAGCTTTCATCTGACGAATCGCTCAGCCACGACGAGAGTGAGAAGCCCACAAAGCTGACGTCGTGGGAGTTGCTGCTGGCAAGTGTTGAGCGCACGGACCGCGAGTTTTTCCAGCCGTGCCATGAAAACTTGAAGGAAATTCGCACGTCTATCCTAGATGTCAAGTCTTCGCCAGCTACGACGGTGGAGCAACACAAATTGCAAGAACTTGACGTCGTCGAGGAGCAGTCGAACGCTTTGGACGAGAAAGAAGAGCAACCAGACCTTGAGCTTGCGAGTTCACAGACAGAACAGTGCGCGCCAGTTGACGACAAGGAAGAGCGAGTTGTAATATCCGACTATTATGTGGCTCAACGGCGCGAGGAAAGCAACAAGGCTGGAAACTGGAAAGGTGTCGCGACGAGTTCCGTTGACGGTATCACCGAGAGCTCCTTGGCATGCGAACCACGTACCTCCGCGGTTCTGGTACCACCCGATGCAGCTGACGTCTCTATCGTACCGTCATCGCCGCTCAATGAGAATCTCTTGCCAGGTATTCCTGAAGATCGTTCTCCAGGTGATGATCAAGATCTGCAAAAAGAGTTTGAAAGAATAGCCAAGCAGCATGAAGCTCGAGAGTCTCGACGTTTGAAGACCCAAGCAAGACATCGAAAGGAACGCGAGGAAACCGACCGTCTGCTACAGCAGCTCCAGGATGAACTTGAGGCTCAAGAAACGCACATGGAGATGACTCGGCGTGAGGCTCGGGAGCGATCTCTAATGGCCAACGAAGAGCTGCGATGTCGACAGTTTATTGCTGCTCAGCGTGAAGCTCATGAGGCGGAGTGTATGGCTCTAGCCGATGAAGCTTCTCTGCAGTTTGCGACTGAATTGGCTCGGATCCAAGAAGCCATCAGCAACGAGTTAGGCTTGATGGCAGCCGAAGACCAGACCGAGCGCCTTCGAATGCAGGTTGAGAAGGAGACTCTGTACGAAAAACACGTTGCCTTGGTTCGAGGATGCTTGAGCGCCGTGTTACTCGAGCTAAAGCAGCTTCACGTGACTCGAGGACAGATTCGTGATCAACAGAGCAAGCGAGAGCGGCGTGAGTGTGTTCAAATGCGCGCTGAAGAGGCCTATTCACGACGGATTATCGTTGAGACGAGAGCTTTTCTCGAACTGCAAGAGCGAGAACGAACTCGAGCGTTGATGGTAAATGAGGACAAATTGGCTACAGCCCGAGAGGATTCTGAAAGGGGTCAGAAACTACAGGAGAAGCAGCGTGAAGAATCTTGTCGTGGTTGCTTGGAACAGGAAGAGAAGCGAACTCGTTCTGCGTGGGCTTTCCATGATAAGTTTCCGCGCAAAACGGAGGAAAGCTATCGTCATGCCATGGAGCGAGAAGAAGAACGAAGTCGGTGTGCTTGGGAATATCTATCAGAACAAGCAGAAGCAGAAGAGAAGGAGCGCGAGAAGCTGCGATTACAGATCTTGACCAATTTCTCGACTGGTTTTCAACACCTTGATCAAGTATTTCGACGACACGAGTTGGTTAAGTGTCTGGAAAAGTGGACGAGGTGGAACTTACACTGCATCGAGGAAGAGCGTGTACGATCTGACGCTGCAGATAGCGCTGCAAAGCGAATTCAGATATGGCATCGATCGTGTCGACAGAGACTGCAGCTCGTTGCGGAGGAGCCTCCTCTTCTCCTTGAAGACTTTAGTGATGGTGAAGACCAGCCGCAGGTTGAAGAGGATGACATTTACGATGGCAATGACGCAAATCAAGAAGCAGCTCTGCGTTTGCAGTCGACTTTCCGTGGGTTCCATGTCCGACGGAAGTTTGCCAACGCCCTAGCACTTGCTCAAGCGGTAGGGGGAGAAGAAGAGGGCGATTGCTTTGATGCAGTGGATCTGAACGACCTCATCCAACTTCCACCCGAACTAGTCGACGGATGGGAGGACCCCGTGCTGCCTCCCGTTGCAATCCTTACACAACAACGTCAATTCCCACCGCAGATCAAGCAGGAAGAAGAGAGACTGGAGTACGTTGATAACAACGAAGTGGAGGTGCCAAACGGACCAACTCCTCCAGCACCCAAGAGTCCTCCAAAGGAGCAGAACTTGGCGGCGACGTTGTGGAATAAAATGAAGCGTGTGAAGCAGCGCCAGCAGCACGCCCAGCAAGAGCGTCAACGCCATCAAGACCCCGCTTACCGAGTTCAAAAGCTGCTCAACCGCAAGCCAAATGCTCGTCAGAATGGCCCTTCCAACAACCAGAGCAGCCATGCTCGACTGCAATCCCCACAAGGAGATCAGAAAGCCCCCAACACGATCTCGTGGTCGTCTACGGGTAACGCAAAGAAGAAACCAAAGGCGAAATTGCCGTCGCTGGTGGAGCGACTACGGAGACAAACGATGGCTGAGCGATGAAGAAAAGGAATCGTTACTACGGAATTGGCGAACTACTTTCTCGCCATCTTTTCAGCGCTTGGCCAGCATCGCAGCTTCCTTCGTTTGGCGCATCATGAGCACGAACACGTCGAAGTCTGCAGTGGCTACCAGAATCTCCGAGCACAAAACGGTGCCTGACTGGCGGTCGATCTCGTACGCTCGACGTACCAGCTCGTAAAACTCGTGCACCGTCGCCCCCTGCGATCGGATGTACGCTATTACACTGGTTAGAGCAGTATTAAACACTAGTCACGTTCCGGTAGAGCCTCACCTTCTAGCTTTTCCTCGAAGAGCGCGAGGAACTCGTTGTAGATGTCTGTGTATCTAAAACCAGCAACAAGGAGGTTAGCTTCGAGCCCAAAACATCTTCGGCAGCATTTCCTCACTCACTCGAGCTTCATCTCGTCGCTTTCCAGGTCGAAGGCGTGGCAGTGGTGCTCCGCAAAGGTTTCGAACGTGTGCGCGAACTCGTCGTTGCCGAAGAAGAAGGTGATGACCTCGTTCACCAGGTCGTTGTTGTCCGGGTCGAAGCTGCCGTCGTCGTCTTTCGCGCTTGCTTTCTCGTGACTCTTGGCGTGAGCTTTGGATTCACTCGCGAAGTTCTCATCACCAGCCTTCTCGTCCTTACTATCGGCTCCGGCCTTACTCTCGCTCGGCATGGCACCACAACGAATCGTTCTCGTTCTTGTTGGTCCGTGAGCTTGAGCCGCAGGAGTTTCGCTGAGGACTCTTCGCTGCGAGGTGAAACTTCTCATGAATTTATCATGATCATCGCTCAGTGCTTGGAAAAGCATCTCAACACCGATGGACTCGCGATCACAAGCGAAGACGTTGGCGAGTTCTTTGGCTTACAAACGGTAAAAACACGAGGTCGAGCCCACCAGAATCTGCCAACGCGGGAACCTTTATCCCCTGTGCATTCGGTCTGTCAACAATAACAACGAGTAGCGCGCTGTTCGTGCGTAAAGCGGACACTTACGCTACGTTCCCGGCGATGGGGAAGCCATTTATCCCACCGTCCGACGGCACTCGTTGCTACTGCACCACACCTGACATCCATTGACATGCTTTGAAGGCACTTGTGTGGTCTGCAGAACTCTTTGCTACCATTTTGCATTGAGCCACGTCGAGCAACAGCCTCCTTCCAGACTCTGGCAATGCATCTAGCTCTCAAGTTCACGCTCGTAGGCACATCCGTTGCTGCTTCGTTCGCCCACGCTGCATTGCAAGACGTCCCAAGCTTTTCCGTTCCATCATTCGACTATCCTACGATCCAGGACGGCAACGCGCCTGACCGGATGCTCGAGGCCCTGCAACGAGGAGGCATCATCGCACTCAAGAACATCCCTAACTACACCAACGTCCGCGAGCGCTTCTTGGCCAGCGCAGTTGAATGCGCCGTAGCTTCCGAAAACGTCGAGGAAGGACAGCGCTACCTGTCGACAAAGCAGTTCAACGACGGAACTCGCCGCCTCACGTTGCGCTCCGCTGCCGGCCGCGAACTCCTGGAAAGGGAACGCGAGACGCTGGACGCCATGGCGATCAATTGCCCAGGCCACCGTGAGCTCCACGAAGCCTTTAGCAGTGCATTAGAGCGTGCAGTGGACACGTTCGCTTCAGTCCTGGACCAGACGGCGTTCACCATGGGCGACGGTGAGCGGCACATCAGTGCACGGAAGCTGGTAGGGGACGCTAAGCGTCTCGACCATTTCCACGCCTACGAAGCAGCTTCAACCCCATCAAGCTCCCCTCGCCGCTCTCTTTCAGCTCAAGAGATTGAGCGGGACTTGTCCTTGGCCATGCACGAAGACCACGGGCTCTTTATCGCCATGTCGGCGCCCAAGTTCTTCTCCGTCAACGCTGACGGAGGCATCCGTGAACGACACTTGAAGTCCGATGCTTCGGGCTTAGTGATCGGCGCTGCGGAGCTCGATGAGGTCGTTCGCCCCGAGCTGAAAGCCGATGAGCTCGTGATCATGATGGGCACCGGCGCGTCGCGGTGGCTTGAGACCAGCCACCGCCTTCCTGCCGTCATGCACGGCATGCGGATGCCTGAAGAAATGGTCTGGGACGAGGAAACGACTCCGGGTCAACGCAACCTTCGGGCGTGGTTCGGCAAGATGACGTTGCTGCCCGCGTACCAGCGTCTGCTGGAGTCCAAGATGGACTTTGACGAGTTCACGAACCGCACGAGGCGCCACTTGCTCGTCAATGGAGAAGACACGGGAGATGACCTGAAAACGATCGGATGCGCTGGCGGTCGCCACTTGGTCGAGAGCGAGGGAAGCTGCACGTTCAAGATCTGTACGCTTAAGCCGGGCGTGGAGAAGCCGCCGACGGTGGGATGTAGTCAGGCATGCAACCTCGACGGTGAGTTCTTCAAGGCCAAGTGCGAGAAGAAGTGCGACTGCACTGGGACCACAGAGTCCGATATCTGCTGGATGATCTGCGTCGCTCGCCTCCCTGTTGACGAGTGTCCGCTGGAAAACCAGGCGTGTGCAGGTACGGCAACCAAGATCATCTGTAAGAACTCCACGGACACGAACACGAACTCGACCTCAGCTCCAGCACACACTCACACGCCGACGACAGAGACGCCACTGCCGACACCCGTCTCACCTCCTGGAGCAACGATGCCCTCGACTTCGTTGCCGACGGTAGAGCCTTCCATTTCCCCTTCGTCGACCACTGCAGCACTGGTGGAGACTCTTCCTGCAACGATCACGCCGAGCGGAGAGCGTGCTGCAACCCAGACATCGTCCGCTACGCCAGCATCAACTAAAGCGGACGAGCCGATGAGTGGAACACCGTCGCCTAGTGCCACGGAGGCTCCGTCCCCGGGAACCACCGCGTTTCCACCAGCGACCGAGATGCCGAGTATTAACGCGCCTGCGGAGGAGCCTGTCGTCCCCGGAGGATACTGCTAATTCTCCAGATATCTCCAGGACGCCATGGACCTGTACACAACACTATGGCAAGCCAGAAGAGCACACCAAGAGCTCAAATAGCACGCTTTCATTCGTGAGTCCTTCCTTACCGGCAGCTTGTGTGCGTTTTGGGTTGTCATTTGCCTGAGTGTATCTTGACTGAGCTGTTAGTGCCTTCAAAGCGGCAATTCCCTCGCGGCTGGGCCCAGCTCGATCGTCCGCTACCCTCACGAATGCGTCTACATTTGCTCGTCCTGGGGCTCGCCAGCCACCTGCTCCTCGTCAGCGACCTCCTCCTCCGTGGCGTAGAGCACCTCGAAGATCTTCTGCGCCAGCGGGTTCGTCTCGTTGTCTTCTTGTGCCTGCAGCATGATCTCCACCTCGCGCAGCTTGTTGAAGTAGAAATCGCGCTCCTTCTCCAAGCTCTCCACCTAAAAAGCACCATAACTTTCATCAGCTCCCTCACCCTATCCAACACTCCATGTCACCCCCAACGCACCATGGCTCTGAGCTCTCCACTCTCGTTCGTCAGCGCCTCATTGTTAGCCGTGAGCTCCTCCAGCTCCTTCTCAAGCGGCGCCGTAGCAGCCACCACGGCCGCTTCCGTGTCCGCTGCCGAGTGCGCGGACGCCGCAGCGGCTCCAGCACTTCCCGTAGGGCGTCGCGAGACTCCCGTGGACGTGCGCGCAGTGCGCGTAGCCCCCACCGCCGCTGGAGCTCCAGGCGGCGTCCTGCCGACCCTGGATGCGGTCGTGGAGGCCATTTTCCGGCGTGCCGGAGCGGCCGGAGCCGCCGACGCAGCCCCAGAGCCCCCGAACTTGTGTGTGAACTGGGCTCCACCTTTGCCCTTGTCCCGCTGAGCCACAGCGTCGTAGGGGTTGCCCGAGGCGTTGCGCTCGTAGAAGGCTTTGAACCACTGCATGAACTCGAGGTTGTCCTGGTACTTGCCGCGCACGAGGCGATCCACCTCGACGTGCTTGTCGATCTTGAGCTGCATGAAGGCCTTCTGCAGCACCTTGTAGTTCTGGATGTACTCGTAGTCCTTATTGGCGGCCCAGTCCACTTTGCTCATCGGCACTTTGCCCGGATACATGGCGTCCAGGATCTGGCAGGCCACGGCGCCCGTGCACGTCTGCTCCACCTTGGACAGCGAGATGCCGCACAGCCCGTTGATCCAGTCCAGGATCTCCTTTCGACCCACGAAGTACGTGCCGTCCATGAGGCTCATGCTCTGGTCCGCCGCCGCCATCGTCTCCTTGTTGGCTCCTTTGGCTCGCGATATAAAGTCTCAAGTGGCGCTCCGGCTGTTATTTTATGTAGTATACGTGTTTAACCGGATAAAGAAGATTTGGCACAATGAAAAAGTATACACATCATCAACGATGGTGATGCGACATCAGGATGATAGCCCGCCGGCTTGGACGCCTCCGATGACGGCGATGGAGGCGACGTTGGACGCGTTTAACCGGCAAGTTGCCGTCGCGCTGGTGGGGACACAGCCACTTGATAGAGAGCAGCAACCGACTAGCCACGTACAAGTTCCGTTGGAGGTGCAACCAGACGTGACGTTGGGAAGCAAAAGGCGGCATGAGGAAGAGGCGGAGGCAGTTGATGGAGAGGAAGAAGAGGATAGGAGCTCTCACATACTCATGCCGAATTTGGGCGGCTCGAGGATACTCTGCCGACTCTGCAGCAAGCGCGGACTCAAGACTCGCTCACGATACGGCTGCGTGCAGTGCCGCTTGGGCTTCCACGTCGAGTGCTTCGCGGTCTTCCACAACCCGAGCCGCTTTGCTGGTAATGCATCGGGGACTGTGCAAGATGGGCTGAACGCCATGCGGGACACCTCGGCCGCCTCAAGGCCATTCACCCGGCGCCGCGAAAACCATTCCATCATGTCGTTCGAGCAACTTACGCTGCCCTCAGCGTCCGACGTGCAAGAATTGTAACAATTTCACATCCAGCAGTCTCTCTTTTCTGTAAGTTAGAGTTGGGGATTCGTGACTGACTGGCGAAATGTTTGCCCAATGCATCAAACTTGCACTGTACCGTCTCGAGCTTCTGATGGCATCACCTCAATGAGGCAAGAATGGCGTGAGGTCGCACTTCATGTTATCTGACAGTTTGCCGTGGTTTCACTTATCAATGAGCCCCCCATGTTGACTTTTCCAAGACCCACCAGGTTCAGAAAACCCGACAACTGACAATGCTGTTGTGGAGGGCATTGCGAAAGCATGCGTAGCTATACCTCGGTCACATGAGAGCAGCATCGAGGATATT
>JAABLK010000001.1:0-47695 GCA_012295415.1 Phytophthora chlamydospora | reverse complement strand
TATGGCCGGATTTGTATGTGGCTTTCTGTAATAGAGAGAAGCCAGCAAAGAGAGCCCGAGCTCCGCCGTGAAGAGAAGCGCAGCGTCCGTAGCTCCGTCCAAGCAGCACGACCGGAAGCGCCGTCTTCTCGCAGACAGTGCCAGCCGACGTCCGAGTCAAGTCCGGCAGCATGGGCAGCGCCAGCAGCAAGGCGGGCGACGCCAACCCCAAGAACCTGGGCGGAGACCCCAACGACCCGAACGCTTTCCCGCTGCACCACCACCCGTACTACAACCAGGCGGGCCACGGCCAGCCACAGCAGGCTCAGCAGCAGCAGAGCGACGGCAAACACGAAGCTCAGGAGTTGTACGCGTCCACGACGGAGGCCATGGACGTGGACCCGCCCACCGAGGAGTCCTCGGACATGGACGGAGATCTGACCGTGCAGATGGACATCAAACACGCCGAGGGCAACAACGAGCCTGTAGCCGTCCCGCCAGGAGAAGATGTAGTGCCCATGGTGTTCAAGTGGGAGCACGGCGGACGCAACGTGTTCATCACGGGCACGTTCAACGGCTGGGACAAGCAGTGCCCCATGCACCGCTCGGGTAATGACTTCACGTACATCGCCAACCTCACGCGGGGTAAGCACATGTACAAGTTCGTAGTGGACGATGACTGGCGGTTCGCGCCCGACCAGCTCACGATGGCCGACGTGGAGGGCAATGTCAACAACTACGTGGATGTCTCGGACTTCAAGCCACTGTCGGACTTTGACGGCAAGAACGCGCCCCAGGACGACGATGAAGACCCCGAGAACCCGTACTCACGGTACATTCCCGAGATCGACGAGTACACCAAGGAGCCGCCCCCACTCCCGCCGCATTTGCGGCACATTATCTTGAACAAGGTAAGCCCCCCCCCCCCTGCCAACGTGTGGTGCATACCAGGGGTTATGCTGGTGCTGCTTGGGTCTAACTCGCGTATCTTTGCGTCTCTTTTGTCGTGTGTCGTCATATCCAGGCGCCTCCAACAGTCGATGGCCGACTGCTGCCTGTGCCGCAGCACGTGGCGCTCAACCATTTGTACTGCACAGCCATCAAGGACGGCATGATGGTGCTTGGCATCACCAACCGCTACAAGCAAAAGTTCGTGACTACCGTTTATTATAGCCTCATGCCCGGCGCCAACTAACCATCAGCTCTCGTCGAGCTGGTGCTGGTTAGTGTGGAGGTGGCTGGGTCGGTCTCGACTCAGCGTAGAAGGTAGAGGAAAAAAAAAACAGGAAGAAGCTCGGAGCGAAGTCGCGAATGATCCAAGTGTTGGACGCGGCGTGTGTTTGCATGCAGTGCGCATGTCTCGCTCCACTTCTGTAGGAAGTAGACAGCCAGCAAGTCGTTTTTTTTTTGGTACGGAGCTGCTCGATGGTCGGCGAGCAGTGCACGCGGCAGGGCACGGCCAACGTAGGAACGGCGAAGCCTAAAGCAATGAGAAGCGATCCCCTCCTACATCTTCGTCTTCCAGGCTGCAGCCAGCCCTGAACACAACGACAATGAGCGGCGCAAAAACAATAAACATATTTTTGTCTTCTTTGTGGCAGCTCATCGGCCTGCCGTCCGGCCAAAGCAATGGCCAGGCAGGTACTGTCGTTCTCCTATCAGCACGCAGTGCTCCATCAAAACTCTCTGCTTTCGCCTTCATCTATCCCGTTGGAACGACTGGATCCTTGAGCTGCTTGGCCTGGATTGTCTGTCTATACGTAGATCTCGGCCCACAGGAAGAGGAAGAGCGAGCCGAAGCCCAGCAGCAGTGCAGCGATGAAGGCCAGCACCAGCTCCGCCAGCGCGTTCTTCTTGGGCGCCACGGCACGCGTGAAAAAGAGCGCCATGACCACGAGGCCACTGACCAGCAGAGCCGCCGTGAGGAAGCCGTAGTTCTCCGGGTCCACTGGGCTCGTGTACGGGATCTCCTGCAGTACATCAAGAAGGTGAATAGGATCGGTTAGCTGCAGAACAAGAGAGGGCTAGCATGGCGACGGCCTGCGTACCATTTCCATCGTGGCGAAGTCTCGAGATCTGCTCGGGGCTCTTGCTTGACTGACACGTATGAACGTCGTCAAAGGTATATGTGGTTTTGAAGGGTTTAAATAAGGTTACAGAGGGATGACTACATTTCGCTTCAACTGCAAAAGTGCCAAGTGCATTTTTGAATTTGCATTTTTGACGCGCAAGTCTCACAAAGTCTGGTGTATTGGTGTGTATGCCCAGCATAAATACGAAACTTACTTGGACTCGTCTGCTCCGTGGATGGCCTCCTTGNACGGCCTGCGTACCATTTCCATCGTGGCGAAGTCTCGAGATCTGCTCGGGGCTCTTGCTTGACTGACACGTATGAACGTCGTCAAAGGTATATGTGGTTTTGAAGGGTTTAAATAAGGTTACAGAGGGATGACTGCAAAAGTGCCAAGTGCATTTTTGAATTTGCATTTTTGACGCGCAAGTCTCACAAAGTCTGGTGTATTGGTGTGTATGCCCAGCATAAATACGAAACTTACTTGGACTCGTCTGCTCCGTGGATGGCCTCCTTGAGCCGCTGCACGAGGGTGGCTTTCAGGCCCTTGACGTCAAGGCCGCGCCTCTTGAGCTCGCTGCGCAGCGCCGTCACCTTCATCTTATCCACATGGGCGGCAGGGTCTTCCTTAGTTTCAGTCTCAGCGTCATCGGCTTCGTGCTTGGCGCTGGCGTCATCAGCTAGGACTACGACATGGTGCTGACTGGCAGACTCTGCCTCCTCATTTTCAGCCTCCTTGCCGTCCTGCTTTGAACTCTTGGGTTCCTCCGTTGTCTCCTCTTTCTCGTTTGCCTCCACCGTAACTCGACCAGGAGATGAAGCCTCTGTATCGTGTTGAGCCACAGTGGAACCATTCGCCGTCTTGCGAGGAGAAGCGTCTCGTTCTCCATTGTCTTCACTTTTCCGGTCCGACTTGACGAGACTGTCACCGTCGTGCTGTCCGTCACTAACGTTACTTCTTGCCGTAACAGCGTCGCTTGCCCCCTCGCTACCTGAAAGGCTTTCCTGGACAAGATCCTCATCCTCAACATCCATAGCCGACGCCTTCGATGACTTGTCCTTGAGTGACTGTCCCTCCTGTTCCAGTTTCGCGTCCTCTTCGAGCTCTTTCTGAACGTCGTTCATGTCCTCGTCTCCGTCTTCCATCGCCTCGTCTTTCTTGTCGCTCGATTCCGTCTCACCAACCACCTTCTCTTTCTCCCCCTCCTTTGCCGCTTCCAGGTCTTCACGAAGCTTCTCCAACTTGGTTTCAAACTCGGCTTCTAGCTTCCGCAGTTTGTCTTCATGGCTCCGAGCACTAGCCTTCATCTTGGCCTCATGGGCCTCCATAGAAGCAGCAACGAGTTCCTTTGTCTCTTTCGTGTGTTTCGCCGGTAGATAGCAGAGCGGCGGTGAGGCGATGGTCACCAGGAACTTGGACAGACTTTCGCTCTTCTTAACCATCTGCAGATGCTCCAGCTTCGCTCGTGCGATCTGTTCGCTGCGGTCCAGTTCAGCTCGTTCCACCAACGCCTCCAGCCTCGCTTCTTCCGCGTCACGACGAGCCTGGTTCTCCAGATTCTGACTTTGCAGCTTCTCCCTCTGCTCGGCCTCTTGTTGCTTCGTCCCCTGGCGCTTGAACAAGTCGGTATCCTTCTCAATCTGCCGCTTCGCCTTGCCCAAGTGGCCCATCAGCGCGCCGAACATGCGTCGGCTGCGTGCAATACCCTCCTTCTGGGCATACGGAGCCACTGCTCGCTGCTTCCGCTGCTGAGCACGAGCATTATCTGCAGAGGGCGACGTTGCTGGCTTGCTAGGCTCCGCTCTCCCCTCGTGGTGGCCGCCCTCCGGCCTGGCCACTGCAGAGTGCAGTCTCTGCCTCTTCACGGTACTGTTTTGCCTGCTGTCCTCATTGTCGCGCTTGCCCAGTCTCCTTGATGCGTTCCCCCCCGAGCTGTTCTCCTTAAGCTGTACCTGCCGACCTCCTCCTGCTCGCGAGCGCTCGCCGCCCAGTCTTGCGAACACACTGCGTCGACCTGTAGAAGTCCCACTTGTTCCGCCTGCTCGAGGCTCTGCAAATTGGAGAAATACAGAAGAGCAATGAGCTTAAAGATCGCAAGCTTGGACAAGGAGCTACACAGCTCCAAGGCGGAATAAATCCGCGTAATACTGCACAGATGTGGCGAGAGACGTACTTGAGTTGTCGAGCGCCTCGCGCTTCTTGGCCAGCTGCTGTAGCTCGAGGCGCAGCGCGCGCTCGTCCGCCGACTCCGCCCGATCCGCCATTCTGTGCCTTTGGTGGTCTGAGGGGTCTGTGATCGTTTAAGTTGCGCAACTGAAGAACGGCTCAATTGCTGATTACCTATGTTGCACACGAGCAGTGAAGGGACGCGAGCTTGAAGCGACTCTCAAGATGGCATCGATTCCTGCTGCCGACGACGCCGTAGCGAAGGCACTAGAGAGGCTGAGACTGAGAAAGGCTGGAACAGTAGACGGTGAGCGTAATGACGTTCCAGCGGCGGTGACTCCGATGTCCACGTCGATGCCAGCGGCTCAGCCTGCCGCTGGATTCCAGATCATCTGCTCGGGTCAAGTGGAGAGCGTTCATGTGCATTCGAGTTACTGCATTGCTGGGTAGGATTCACTTGGCTAAGAATGATCTGGTATGTGGCGCAGTACCCGGGCGTCACCAACGTTTACTGCCGATATGCGGTTTCTTACGGCGTGGACTGGCGCGTGCTTCACGTGAGTCGTGACTGTTGCCACCCTGGGCGAATTCTTTCGCCTAACAACTTGCACTTTTCCTCGTAGGGAGCTGAGAACGGCCTCTCACAGATCGCGTACTTGGCCAGCCATGAAGATGAAATCCTGCTCAACTTCCCGATCGACGTGTCCTTCAAAAGCACCAACCCATTCGGCTGGCCACGACTGGTGCTAAGTGTATACGGGCTGGACGCACTGGGTCGCGATGTCGTGCGAGGCTACGGCTCTGTCTCGTTTCCAGTGACTCCAGGTTGCTCCGTGCGCGAAGTGCCGCTGTTCCGCCCGATGTCGTCGTCACGGATGCAGCAGTTTGTAGCGTGGCTAACGGGCTCGCCTCCCGAGTACTTCGACTCCAAGTTCGTGGCGCAAAGCGACAGCCGCGACGTAACCCGAGTCACCTCTGCAGGCAAAGTACGCGTCGTCCTCAACGTAGCGACTCACGGCATGAAGCAGCACGGATACACATAAGCGAGAGATGCATGCCTTATCATTTTCAGTGGTTAATGCAGCCAGTTGCCATACATACCAAGATGCACAAACCCATCACAACCAGTGCGAGCCCAGCCAGAGCGAGTATACGTCCGACACCATCTAATACAGGCAAGAGGAGCCGAAGCGAGGCCACCCACTGCGGCCTCTTCTAGCACAGTCCTTCACGCGCCATCTCCGACATGCGCTCCGACAAGCGCTCCTTGATGATCTTTCGGCGCTTGCGGAACGATGTACGCTACGTACCATCAACGCCATCATACACGACACCACGATTAGACAAACCCATCCAAGATCTCTTTCCCCAGATACTGCAGCTCTTACCAGACGGCCTTCCTTGCTGAAAAGCTCCAGGAAACTGTGCTGCATGTCGTCGGCCTTGTTGATCCACTTGTGCACGAATCCGTCCACGTCGTTGCGAACCTTGTCTACCGCCATATCGAACTTGATGCTCTTCTCCTTGATAAACGGCACGTTCATGTCCTTGCCCGTGTACCCGCGCTGCAGGTTGCGACGGATGAACGTGTCGTACTCGGCAATGATGCGGATGATCAGGTCCGATGTCGAAATGCCATCCGTTCGTCGCGTCTCCAGGAACTTGCCCATCGCCTTGATACGCGCGTACACATCGCCCTCCGACGCCTCGCCAGAAGTGTCCGAGTACGGCAGCGCATCGTGACAAACGTAGTCGATCTTGTGCTTCTCCAGGAACTCGTCCGAGAGCACCCAGGGAGCGTCTTCGACCACTTCATCGACCCACCTGCAGTGACGAAGCGATTCGTAGCGCTCCTTGTCCGTCATGACGGTGCGACCCTTGAGCTTGTGCGTGATCTCATCGCTGCAGCAACCTACCAGCAGGTACGTGTTCGGGTAGGCCTCCTTGCACTGCTGCAGAGCTTTGGCGTGGCCGAAGTGGAAGAGGTCGAAGATGCCGTCGGCGTACAGGCGCAGGGGGCGGCCGGTCAGCGTGCCGGGCTCGCCCTCTTTCAGTTTCTTGCGGTACGGCTCCGGCTGCGGCTCGGCGTCGCCCTCCTGGCTGCTGCTGCTGCTGTCAGCGTACTCCTTCGCGTCCTCAGTCGAGGGCTTTTCCTCCTCCTCCGCAGAAGCAGCGGGCGAGTGATGGTCCTCCTCAGCCTCCTCCGCGTGGTTCATCTCGGTGGCACGTCTCTACATATCGCAGCAAAAGTCTCAGTACCGCAGCGCAGATATCGCTTTAAAACCGGGAGTCTTCAGCGTTGGCTCTTGACTGCAACTGGAGGCACAAGATCCTCCTCATTGGATAAGGTGAGGCTGAAGGGGGGAAGCAACACGCACCTTTCTAGCCATCTTGGTCGACTTGGGTGATTTTAAGGTCTTTTTCGGAGTGACACGGGAGGGGAAATTGGGACCCGCACCGTGCCTCGCGTTTAAGTACGATAAAGTACAGTGAATGTCGGGATTAGCACCGCCATTTTCGATCGCAAATGTGACGCGCCAGCATCAACCCCTTCAACGTGCTAATAAGCTGTATAAAAGGATATGCTGTTCGCAAGTAAGGGTACAAGATACTTTCTCTATATAAGCAGCTCGCTGGAGACACGACGAAAGGGAGGTATATGCGATTTAATAGGGAGTGAATCACGGCAGCGCGTCACGACAATCACGACAATCGCGACGATCACGCTGCGAGCGAGACGACACGCGTGCTGCCCGAGTAGAGCTTGTGCGGCACGTTGGCGAGTTGGTTGCGCTCGGAGGCCACTGCAGGCTGCACGACGATCGGCACGTGCCACTGGAAGGTCTGTCGCTGCGCTACTGGTGTTGTGGTGTCGCTCTGCTCCGGTTGCTGGGGTTGTTGCGCCGCTCCGGCCGAGAACTCGAAGCGCAGCAGCCACTGAAAGCGCACGAGATCCGTCCGGATACTTGGCAGTGCGTCGTGCGGGATGCTGAAGCGCACGTTGGTCTGCAGCACGCCCAGCGTGCGCTCGCGGAAGCTACCGAACACCTTGGACTGCACGACGCGCTCCGGGTCCAGCGCCATCGACGAGAGCGTCTCCTCCAGGCAAAGCGTCGCCGACACCTCGTAACACGGGATGCTGGCGCGAGTGAAGTCGAAGACGCCCAGCAGCACCTCCCCAGGCTGGTAAAACTGCTTCGTCAGCAGGAAGCGTACCAGGTGGCTGGTGTCCTTGCCGATAGTAAAGATACTCGTCTGCGCGCGCTGCAGTTGCTCGGTCTCCACGCGGCCGTGCATGAGCGACGGACGCAGCTCGAATGCGATCTCGCTGCCCTTGCGCACGCCGACGGGTTGCGGGGCCAAGGACACGCTTCGGTCCAGTCGGCCGACACGAGTCGTTCCGCCCACAACATGCTGAGGCTTCTTGGACGTGCTCTCGGCGCTCTTGTCCGCAGACTCCGCGTTACTTTCGCCCTTGGCCTGACTCGCTGCGAAATGGCTCGCACTCGCCACCGTGCCTGCCTCGAAGAAATACTCTGATCCATAAACCTCGAACGGCAGGTGTACGGACACTGGTTTGCTGCCAGGTGCAGCGCATTGCGCTGTGATGGAGACCACGTAAAAGACCCGAGCGGACGAGCCGCGGAACGTCGGGCAGATGTTGTCCGGCAGCGCAATGGCGAACTCCCTTGTGCAGCGTTCCGCCGTCTCCTCTCGCACAGCCTCGCCCGAAGACACCGAGTCGATGGCTCCCTGGCTCTTGGCAGCGGCGGCTTCCAGCTCCGACTGGGTCGGCGCGATGTTGATGTCCGAGAGCAACACCGACGGCGCCGAGCGGAAGATGCACGTGCCAGTGTCGCCCGAGAAGGTGCGCACGTCGGGCAGTGACGCGCCCATCTTGTCGAACAGCACCACGTCCTCGGACAGTTTGCGCTCCAGTTGCGCGCGTTCCTCCCGCGACGCCACGCGCGGTGAGTGGACGTGGACCACAGGCAGCGTCAGCAGGTTGCTGTCCACCGTCACGTGGCCGTGCACCTGCGCCACCACGTGCGCGATCTCCGACAGCGCGTCGGGCTTCTGCTGGCCACTCACAAGCCGCACCACGCCCTTGACGACGCCGCCTGGCCGGAAGTGGCGGCTCGCGAGCCGCGCCACCAGCACCGAGCCCTCACCAGGCTGCGCAACGTGGTCGATCGTCATCTTGGGGAGCTCCTGAAAAGGAATTGTGATGTTTCGCACACCAAGGTTGAAGTGCACGTCTGGTGTGGCGAACACAAATGCGTCGTCTTCGAGGTCGATGGACGTCTGAGCATCGCCTTCTCGACATGATTCCTCTCCCACCAACGGCACTGCGAAACTGAACGCGGCGGCTGTCGCGAACCCCACCAGATGCGGGGCTTGCCGGTGGTGCGGGCGCCCCCATCATGCAGCCACTCCAGCTTTCGCTCGGCAACGCACAAGTCCAAGCACCACGTAAAACTCAGCAATGGCCCCAGTACGTGTTTTCCTTTAATGAGCACTTCCGTTTTTGTAGGCTGAGTATCTTGTCAATTGCTGCGCCACAGTCAGCAGCAGACATGACCGACGAACCCAAGCAGGAGCTCGGGCTCAATCAGCCTGCGGGATCTGATGCAACCAGCATAACAAGCACCGACTCGAGCAACTCTGCACCGTTCCGCAAGACACTTGTAGAAGGAGAGCCGGGAACTCGCACTGGTCGCCCCTTGCGCCTGTACGCCGACGGCATCTTCGACCTCTTCCACTTCGGCCACGCCAAGGCCCTCCAGCAGTGCAAGGAGGCCTATCCGAACACGTACCTGCTGGTGGGCTGTTGCAACGATGAGATCACGCACAAGCTCAAGGGTCGCACCGTCATGACGGACAAGGAGCGCTACGAATCGCTTCGTCACTGCAGGTGGGTCGATGAAGTGGTCGAGGACGCTCCCTGGGTGATCACAGATGACTTCTTGGAGAAGCACAATATCGACTACGTTTGTCACGATGCACTGCCGTACTCGGACACTTCAGGTGAGGCTGCTGAAGGCGACGTGTATGCGCGTATCAAGGCGATGGGCAAGTTCCTGGAGACTAGAAGGACGGATGGCATCTCGACGTCGGACGTTATTAACCGCATCATTGCTCAGTACGACACGTTCATCCGTCGCAACCTGCAGCGCGGGTACACGGGCAAAGAGATGAACGTGTCTTTCATGAAAGAGCAGAGCATTAAACTCGACATGGCGATGGACAAGATGGCTCAGCGGTTCACGAACCTATTTGGGAGGAAGTCAGGACGCTTCCAGCAGCGGCAATCTGTGTAAGGCGAAGCTAAACGATGCCTGTCCTCTAGCAAAAGCGGGGATCGAAAACCGACATCAACCGGGGCAACTCCCCGTATAATGCAAACCCGATTTCCATTTAGCAATTCGTATCAGTGTTGAGATGTTGTGACGCCGTGGACAGTTCGCTGAACCTTTCGTGCCGATGATGCAGCAAGTAACAATGCTTGCAAACCTGTGACCAAGGCAGAAAAGTGCAAGAGGCGATAAGAAACACGATGAATCCTACAAAGAAACCGAGCCAAGCATCTCCGTACCGTTCGAGAATTGCTTTTGCGCCTGACGCAGGTCACTCGGTGGTAGTGAACTGAACCAAAGTAACGTATCATTGCTGGAGCTTCCGCTCTTGATCATTGTTCCAGCCGGGTCTTCTTCCTGGCTGTTCTTGCCTGCTCTTCGATGATGTAGTGACGACTTCCCGCTCTTCTCCTGAAGCCCCTTATCCGACGCGTCCTGGAGCCGCCAGTTCCCGTCCGAATCCAGCGTCACCACACGGGAAGCTTCGAACTCCTCGTGGTACGAGATCTCCGTCATCGCGTGCTCCGGCAGTCGCAGCTTGGCCTTCGTCAGCATCAGAAACCCCTGCGCACGACGAAGACGTCGTCAGTTCTGCCGACGTATTCCTCCCAGCGAAACGCACCTGCTTGAGCTTGACGCGTGCAGCCTTATGCTCGTCCAGGTATTCCTCCAGGGATTCGACGCCCTCGACCAGCAGCATGTCGACATCAGCGGCGGCCGGCATCTTGCTTGAGCTCTCCGATCTTTTTCGTCACAAAGAACCCAGAACCTAAGTGGGTTTTTGCTTTGTTTAACCCATTTATATTTTCGACGCATTCTTGTAACAACCCACATCCTTTTCTGACGATGGCGGCGGCTCGCAGGCAGATCTCGCAGGAGACGTTCGACGAGTGCGTGGCGGAGAATGTGGAGGAGTTCGACATGACGCTGGAGGAGGCGGTAGCCGATGCCGTGCAGCAGTTTGAGTCACAGGGCGTGGACCTGTCCAACATCATTAAAAGCGAGGTGTCCGACGGTCAGGAGCCACTGCCGGCGCGGCTCAAGCGGCTGGTCTCGGAGCTGCGGGAGCTGTCCAAGGTGCAGGGCGAACAGGAGCACGTGCTGAGCCTCGTGGCGGAACTGCAGAGTGTCTGCGAGCAGGTACCCGAGTCCCGTGTGGTGGCAGGTCGAAACGACGCCGTGGATACGTTGCTGGCCTTGCTGGAATGGAATCCCGCCGCTGTGGTGACCTCCTGCAGCGGCTTGCTGGTCTTGCTGTGTACGGATAATGCAGACAACCAGGATTTTGTGGGCGCTGCAGGGATGCAGCGACTTGCGCAAGTGCTGAAGCGAGAGCGAGAAGACGCAGAGACCGTCATTCGGGTCCTGGCGCTCGTCAAGGCGGCGTGTGTCAAGCACGAGAGGAACAAGACGCATTTCACCAAGTCGAACGGCGTTGACGCGCTGTGTGGATATTTGGACAGAGCGAAGGATAACGATGTTCTGTCCAAGCACCTGGCGCTGTGCTTCCGAGTACTCACCATCAACGACGACCCGAACGCGACGTTTTCGCAGGCGCAGGACACCATCAAAGCCCTCGTCGAGCGTGACGTGATCCCGTACAGTCTAGATATCCTGCGTCGAGGTGGGCGTAGCGACGCAGCAGCACAGGAGCTGCTGGTCAATTGGCTTGCAGTCCTCAAGCAAGTTGCCATAACCGAGGAGAACTGCCAGCAGATCGCCGACCTGGGTGGTTTGGTCACCGTGCAAGAAATCATGCAGACGTACGAGCACAGCGCTCCTGTGGCCAAGCGCTGCATCACTGTATTCAGGAATGTTGCAGCGGCGGATGACATGAAGCGCTTTATTCTGCAGTCCGGAGGAGTTGAGCGGACGTTGTTGGTCATGCGCCGTCACGAAGGCGACGCCTCCATTCAGCAGAATGCGTGCGCTACGCTTGCTGCGATTGCACTTCGCTCCCCAGAGAACAGTCGTGTGCTAGTCGAGCTTGGAGCTATTCGACAAATCGCTCGGGCGATGCAGGTTCACGGCCGTGACGTGGCTGTGTTGCGCCAAGCCAGTCTGGCGGTGCGTAACATGGTGGCACGTAGCGTGGAGCTGCGCACAAGATTCCTGCATGACGAACCAGAGATTGAACCTTTGCTTCGTGAGGCGCAGCAATATCGTGGCTGTGGCGACGAAGCCTACGCAGCATTGCGAGACTTGGGATGCGACATCCAGCTGTCCTCGTTCGGCGCCGCCGCCGCCTCCGCTGTCGCATCGGGATCTATCAAGGCGCCTACGATCAAGCCGCGCTTCAACCCCGTTCAAGTTCCGTCGAACCAGTTGCTCGACAGCGTAGAAGAAGCTGCAGAGGCGCCGTTCGCTCAGTAGACCACATCATGGCGATCGAGCCATTAATACGAGAGCTAGAAAACGAGTATTACTGCTTTAGTTCACCCCTATTTGTCTGGCCAAGCTCCTTGCTATTCTTCCTGATCCTTGTAAATCTTGCTCTGTGGGCTTGGGGGGGGGAGGAGAAGCAACACACGCACATACGAATGGCGCTGGCCTAAGCACAGACTCGATGGCTGAGGCGGCGACGAAGAGGCGAGCTGTGGCGGTGCAATACAACGCCGCAGCCTTTTATGCGATGGCCTGCCAGCTCTGCTCGACAATCTCGCGCACGCGGCGATTGTACTCCCGTCGGTTCTCCTGGAAGAGGCGCGCGGCCTCCGAGTTGGCCGGCGAGTTCGGGTTCGGGTCGCATAGCAGCGACTGGATGGACGTGAGGATGGCCGAGATGTCATAGATCGGCGACCACTGGTTCTGCAGGATGTCCAGGCAGATCTGGCCGTCGTTGTAGACTGCATCAGCAAAACAAACAATATTTTGTTAGTATTCTCAATAATAATGTACAGAATAAAATGCAGTGCGAGCGTACTGTTGGGGTGGAACATTTTGGTGATGAATTTGACCGTCGGCGCCTTGTTCGGGTAGTCCTCGCTGAACTCGAGCGTCAGGTTGAAGGTTCCTCCCTCCCAGGGCGTGTCATCCGGTCTAAAATGCAGTTTAAAACACGCATGAGAGTCAGAAAGAGCCTTCAAAGGGGAGAAGCGAGACTCGTACATACCCGAAGATGACGGCCTGCCAGAGCATGATGTTGTTGTCCATGGGGGCACCCGACACTCCCGAGGGCGGGTCATTTTGGAGCTTGCGGAAGTCGCGCATTAATCGTCGGCGTGCGGCGGTAGACATGGCTGCAGGACGGAGGCTTGGACGCTTGGACGGGGGCTCGGTGCCTTTGGCTCGGGTCGTGAGAAGTGTGGAAGAAGAAGCCCGCCGTCAGACATGGTGTGGTGCACATAATTCCGATATCATCCAATCACATGCTAATATCACTTTCGAAAGGGTTTTCGATTATGTCCGAATATTGAGACGTTGAAGTGTCCTCGCGCCCTTTGGCGTAGCATTGATTTGGATCTACGAAAAGATCCGCCAGTGGCTGGCGGCCGGTCGTTTTGACTAGCTAAAGAAAGGATTGACAAGCATCGCGGATGTCCACGGAGAAGCTGGTGCCTGGCGACGGCCACGACCTCGTGGTGCTAGCGCGGCTAGCGGCCACGGGCATGAAAACGGTGAGCGGCTACTCGTCCGCATACGATGACGTGTTTCCCACAGCGCTGGACGGGATCAGTACGTAGCAGAGAGAGGAAGAACTGCAGCACTCCACGCAGTGTATGCGTGCAGAGCTAAGAGCGACTCGTGTTGTGTGCTGCTCGCTGTGCTTGCAGTTTCCAGGAGAGAGTTCAAGTTCTGCGTCGACGTGCTCAACCAGACCGTGGAGGACTATTTCCCATGCCTGCCGTGCTACGGCTGCGGATACCTCTGGTGTTTCACGACGTGTGGGCTGTCGCTCTGCTTCTCAGAGCCGTGCACCAAACAGGTGCGGCAACCCTTCAGTGAAGGCAGTGTTCGGCTGAACTAAGCTTTGAGTTTTATGCTCCCTGTTCTGCAGCTCTCGGACAACTTGGAGCTCGTTCTGCGCCGGCTCAACAACAGAGAGGAGCTACTGTACAGAGGCGTCGTGTGGAGTCTCAAGCGGTGCCAACGGACACACACTTCCTGGATAGAGATCGCTCAGCTCGTGTACGAGTGACACCCCAAACCAGTTTTTGCTCGCCCGCATACAAGACGCAGGCAAGACGTTGCCCGAAGCAGAGGCTCGAAAACAGTTCGTCGCGTCCAAAGTCAACCAATAACATTACGTAGTGTACAGCAACGTCAAATGCTCGTGCCAGTCGTCGATGCGGTGGTGCATCACGACCGGTTCCAGTTCTTCTATTGTCTAGCTCTATGTCTCTATCGATACTTGACCTGGGAAGCAAGAAGGCAAGCAAGTACAGCACAACATCAGAATCGTCAGTCGGCTACGCCAAACTAGCAAGCAACAACTAGCAGACTGAGAGCTCCTCTTCGACAGTTCAAGAGATATCTTGATTGTCTTACCATGCAAATAGGAGGTGCGTGGCCCCCTAAATAATATATACGAACCTGAGTGCCCGGTGGCCCTCCTTCCTGTTTACTTCCGAGATCTTCTGCCTCCGCCTTCACCGTCATTTCGCACTCATGTCGCCAAAAGCACCTCTCTTGGCGCCACGGTCGTCCGTCATCTAAGTCATCACCACTCCTTCGAAGAGCACCACGCGGCTCTTGTTCAGCTCCTTGCACACCTTCTTTACGCTCTTCTCGCCAATCATCGTAACATCACTGATTTCCTGGATCGAGCGCTTCGCGTTCGTGTACGCCGCCACCAGGTAGATCACCGAAGCTGCCACAGCCACGGGGGGCTGTCCACTCGACAACTCCAGACTATCTGCTTTCTTCGCCACCGTGTGTGCAATCATCTGTGTTTTGTTCGGCAGTCCCAGCCTCGAGCAGAAGCGCTGCACGTACTCCTCCGTCGTCGCCTGCTTCACTTCGAGATCCAGTCGGCGCTGCAAGCTCATGAAGGACTTACCGATGCGCCGCTTGGGGACACCGGAGGCTTCTTCAAACTCCTTCAGGGACCGCGCATTGCCAGCCTTTCGGCACGCGATGAACACCACTGCGACCACACCACTCTCTCGCTCAGGCCCTCGCATACCGACTCCCTGCTTCTCGGCCTCGGCGTACACGTCCAGCGCAATCTCCACAATCTTCTTGGGCAGCGACAAGGCGTCTGCGATCTCTTGGATGCGTGCCATATTGCGCTGCATCCGCCTGACCTTGGCGCTGTCGGACGAGATGTTGGGCCTCTTGTGCTTGTGGCCCGGGTCGGCGCTGGCGCCCCCGCCGCCCTTCTTCGGGTCGACCAGGTACGTGGACAGCGAGACGCTGTTCAGCCGCGCGTCCGCGACGTCGCCGACCCTGGATTTCGCAGCGGGGTCACCACCCCGGTCATCATTAGCAAAGGTTCGCCATTCGGGGGAATCATCTATTATGCGCTCACCGAGGATCATGCCGCAGCCCCGGCACACGACGTCGCCCGCGCTAAAGTCCGTCACAACGTCCACGCTACCGCACTCGCCGCAATGATCCGGCGCGCACTCGCCTCCCATACTTAATCCACTTGTTGGTGGGTACTCAGCCCGTTCTTCAAATAACTTTGCAGCTGCGCTAAATCACGTCCAACCGACGAGAACTGGAGCGTGATCGAGAGAGAAGATGCTGAAGAATCTAACGCGTCGTCGCTCCGGGTTAATATCCGCCTGCTAGCCGCACCCACGCGCCGTCTAAGCGTGGTCCAGGTTGCTTGAGCTCCGCGATGCTTGGCTGACTGCTGCTTTGTGAAACTACTGCGATCCACCGACCTGAAAAACCTCAAAACCTTGGCTAATCTGCGTGCACCACCTTGAACGATGCAATCATAAAGGTATGGTGTGTCCACATCACGTGTATTACTAAGTTCTTGCCACGAAGCAGCACAAGCTCGACAGCATGCGTGCTCTTCTCGGCCTGGAGGCGGCGACAACCCATAAAGCCAAGCTCCACATACTGCCTGAAGCTTTGCAATCACGAGGATCATTTAACTCCTGCAATCGGATCAGCACAACACGCGCTACAGCAGCTTCTTGCCGACCTGCCATGGTCACCGCCTTGTTCCTGAATATCTTGACTCCGCCTTGCTTTCATCTTCTTTTGCCTAGTCGAACTTGAATCCCTTCTTGGTGAGATCGACCTTGGCATCGGCCACTTGCCGGTCCAGCTCCTTGGATGCCTCGGGGAAATCCTGCACCGCCATGACCGATAGCGCAATGGCGCCCAGCGAGTACGCGCCGAAGGCCACAAGCGCGTACATGGGCAGCACCGTGACCACCTGCAGCACGCGCGGGTCTTGCACGTGGTCGGACGCCAGCCGCAGCAGCACCAACCACAGCACGAGCAGCGCCACGAAGGCGGCGAGCCACTTCTGATACTTGAGCATCGTGCAGTCTGTCTCTATGTGTCTGAAGGTCTTCAATCCACGCGGCGCGCGCTCTTTTCGGGACATTTACGCGACGGCCATTGGCCAAATCGAACTTTTAAATTTGACGATTGGTCAAAACGATACTGTCCGGAATTAGATGGTGGGGAGCTCCAGTGTGCAACAAGCTTCGGCCATGGCGAGTCGGCAGCAGGAGATCGCGGAGAGTGCGGCGTTCCTCCCGGACGCTTCGGTGCTAGAGGCGGCCACACCGTCGCCAGAGACTAAGCAGCAGGTGCGACACAAGCCCAACATGACAGACGAGGAGCGGCTCACCATGGCCGACTACCTGCTCAATCACAGCCAGGGCGAGGCGCGCTTGCCACGCGCAGTCATCACCGCCGCTGCCGAGAGGTTTCAGGTGCACCGCAACACGGTGTCGCGCATCTGGAACCTCATGAAGGCGGCGCTGGACGTGGGCGCGCCCACCGACGTCGTGATGAAGCAGGTGCTGTCCAGGAAGCGTGGCAACTGCGGCCGCAAGAAGAAGGACTACTCGGCCGCCTTGGAGCGCGTCAAGCAGCTGCCGCTCAACCAGCGCGGTTCGCTACGAGCGCTGTCCTCGGCAGTGGGCGTCCCTCGCACTACGCTCTTCCGCCTGTTGCGCAACGAAGAGTCTGGAGGCGCCGTCGCTGGCGATGACCATCCCGAGACCAGTCAAGACGCCAAGCCGACGCTCGCCAACTCAATCAAACCAGCGCTATCGGACAAGAACAAGTGGGATCGACTGCGGTTCTGCTACAACAAGATCCAGCCCAGTGGCGTGTTCGATGACATGTTCAGCGTGGTGCACATCAACACCAAGTGGTGCTCGCTTCCAAGCAGTCGCGACTCGAAGAAGACGAAGGTCATGTTTCTGGTGGCTGTGGCTCGACCGCAATGGGACGAGGGGCGACAGCAGCAGTTTGACGGCAAGCTGGGTGTCTGGCCATTCCTGATATCCGACCCACCTCTGCCGCTGGGAACGTACACCGAGAACTTGTTTGCTTGGGACCAAGCATCAGCGCAGACTGGGCGAGTATTTCGCATCGTGGAGACCATCACCAAAAAGGAGATCCAGGCCATGATCACGGACCGTGTTATCCCGGCTATTAAGACGAAGATGCCTAGGTCGCTGCAGAACAGGCCGCTCTTCATCCAGCTGGATAGTCAACAAGTGCGGCTAACCCCGGACGACCCGGTGGTAGCGGAGCATGGCAGCACAGACGGCTGGAATATCCGCGTGCAATACCAGCCAGCATACAGCCCCGAACTCGTGGTGCTCAACCACAGCTTCCTCAAGAGTATTTATCCGGAACAGATGTCACCGCAACAGCGCAGCGTGGTGGTGCCGCTGCCTGCCATCGAAGAGCTCGTCGCTGGCATGGAGCGAGCATTTGCTGCTCTTCCAAGTCAGCAAATTAGCGATGCATACCTGGCGCTGCAGAAGACGATGGAGTGCGTGATGCTTTTGGGCGGGTCGAACGACTTTGACTCGCATGAAGACGCGACCGAGAAGAGTCTGCAGCACGACGGCAGTCTCCCCGTGAGCATCTTGTGCAAGCGCGAGGCCTTGATGGCCTGTCAGTCTGTCCTGAACGCCCCTCCAAAGTGAGAATTCAATGATTAATGTTCAACTTCCTTTCTGCTTCCCTCCTGCTTGTTTTCTGCTTGGTGCGGTCAAGTTGCAGTCACTTCACGTTGAAGTTGACTTGGTGTGCGTCACCTCAACCAGGACACAATGTTTTCTTTTCAGCCAATGAGACCGGCAACCGCCCCTTGCGTCCAGCCTGAACTGTCTCCTCCACTCAGCAAAATTCAAAAACCAATTCCGAAAAAAATATTCCTTGGGAAGATCAGTATGGCTGAGCTGTTACCGAGCCCCGCCGAGCCCATGACGGCGGCGCTGCTCTCCGTCTCGGAGCCGTCCATCACTACAGAAGACTCGACGTCCTCCGCATCTTCGTCCGACAAGAAAACTAGCGCCTGGAAGGAGCGCGGCAGCAAGAACTTGACGTACGACGAGCGCCGCGCCATGCTGGACTTCCTCATGAAGCGGCGTGTGGAAGGCACCACCAAGTTAGTGCGTCACGCCGTCACGGACGCCGCCAGTGAGTTTCGCGTGGACCGCCGCACCGTCTCGCGGCTCTGGAAGCGCGCGGTGCAGAGTCTCGAAGCAGGCGACGAGGTGTGCGACGTCGCGTCACGGAAGGTCGGACGGCGCGGAAGACGCAAGCGCGACTGGTCCGTGGAGCTGGAGCGCGTGAAGGAGATCCCATTGGCACAGCGGGGCTCCATCCGCGCACTAGCCACAGCTGTGGGAATCCCCAAGACGACTTTGTACGAGCTGCTGAAGGAGGACGGCAGCCCCAGCATCAACTCCATCAAGCCGTCGCTCACGGACAAGAACAAGCTGGAGCGGCTACGGTACTGTGCCAGCAAGGTGCGGCCCAACGGGCTCTTTGACGACATGCACAACGTGGTGCACATTAACATGAAGTGGTTTTCGCTGCCAAGAGAGAAGAAGACCAAGGTCATGTTCATGGCGGCAGTGGCGCGGCCGCAGTGGGACCCGCAGAGGAACGAGTACTTTGACGGTAAGATTGGCACGTGGCCGTTTGTGAGGCAAGAGAGCCAGCCATTACTGGACCAGGAAGTCGATGTGAAGCCCCCGCCGCACGTCTCCCAGACGACGTTTGTGCCGCTGGAAACGGTGACAAAGGACGATGTGCAACGGATGATCACAGAGTTGATTCTCCCGGCGCTCCGGCAGAAGATGCCGCCACATCTCATGCAAGGCCCGATCTACATTCAGCAAGACAGCGCCAAGATTCGGTCCTCAGGTGATGCCGCGTTCGCAGACGAAGGACGCAAGGAGGGCTGGAACATCCAACTGCAGAACCTGCCGCCGTACTCGCCGGACTTTACCGTACTGGACAGCGCACTGTTTAAAACCATTCAGGCAGCGTTGAAAGTGCTCCCCCCTCCTCTGTTAGGCTCGCCGGTGTCGGCAATCACCGAGCTCATGGCTGGCGTGGGGCGAGGGTTCTCGTCGCTGACGAGCGATCAAATCAACGACGCGTTCCTGACCTTGCAGAAGGCCATGGAGTGTACCATGCGGGTTCAAGGCTCCAACACGTACGAGCTCGGGCCAACAGGAAAGGAGCAGCTGCAGTTTGAGGGCAGTCTACCGGTGAGCATTTTGTGTGACCCCGAGGCTATGCTGGCGTGTCGAGCAGTGCTCGATAGCGCCACTGAGGAAGCCATCGAAATGCTGTGAAATGTTGGCATCAACGCCGACAGCTTGCAGATGTGTGAATGCGGAGAAGAGCAGTTGCAGAACCAATGTATTGCATTACCAGTATCGTGCAAGAGGTCAGCATGAAAGTTGAAATTCATGATCGGGTTCATCATGTTCCTGTTGGCAACACGACGTTGCAGCAAGCGCAATTGACGCTCGCAAGTAGCTTACGCAACGAACGGAGCGCCGAGGTTCCACGCGATGAAGGCGAACACCTCAGACGTCTCCTCGATGATTTTGGTCGTGGGTTTGCCAGCGCCGTGGCCAGACTTGGTGTCAATGCGGATGAGCAGAGGGTTCGTCTGTGCCTCCGAGTTGCCGAGCTGGTGCTGCAGCTCCGCGATGAGCTTGTACGAGTGCAGAGGCACGACGCGATCGTCGTGGTCGCCCGTGGTCAGCAGTACCGAAGGGAAACCGCCGCGCTCCGCCAGCTTCTGCATGATGGCGCTGTCAGCTCGCGGCACGTTGTGCACTGGCGAGTAGCGTCGGATGTAGTGGAAGTCGTCGGCCACATCCGGGTCTCCGTAGTCCGTGCGCCACGCGTGGCCAATGGTGAACTTGTGGAAGCGCAGCATGTCCATGACGCCCACAGCGCCCACCACACAGCGGTACAGGTCCGGACGCTGGTTGCTGGTCGCAGCGACGAGCAGCCCACCATTCGAGCCACCGTGGATTGCGATCTTCTCTGGATTCGTGTACCCCTCCTTGATCAGGTGCTCCGCAGCCCCGTGGAAGTCATCGAACACGTTCTGCTTCTTGTGCAGCATGCCATCCTGGTGCCATTGCTCACCGTACTCACCGCCACCGCGCAGGTTGGGCAGTGCCAGCATGCCATTGAAGTGCTGGACGAAAACCAGCCGCGACACGCTGAAAGCCGGCGTAAGCGAGATGTTGAAGCCACCGTAGCCGTACAGGTACACGGGCAAGTCGCCGTTCTTCGGAGCATCCTTGCGCTTGACCAGGAACATGGGGATCTTTGTGCCGTCCTTGGACGGGTAAAACACCTGCTCCGCCTCGAACTGGGTCGGGTCGAAGCCCTTCACCTTGGTCTCGCGGAAGAGCTCCGCCTCAGGCGCGGCATGCGGCGTGGCGACCTGCTTCGACAGGTCCACGCGGAAGATGGAGCCCGGGTACAGGAACGAGATGAAGTGGTAGAACAGTTCGGACTCGGTACGCTTGCTGGCAACTCCGACCGTGCCGACACTGGGAAGAGCGATCTCGTACTGGAACTCGCCGTCCAGGTTGTACACGTGCAGCTCGTTGTGCACGTCCTTGACGAGCTGCACAACCAGCAGGTTGGGCGCAACGGGGTGCACGCCTTCGATCACGATGGAGTCGGGCTGCTCAGGGATCACCTCTTCCCACACAGGCGGAGCGCTGCCGTCTGCAACCTTGGTGCGCACCACACGCTCGCGCGGAGCGTCGGCGTTGGTCTTGAAGTAGTAGTACTCACCATCGTTCAGGATGTACGAGAACGCTGCGTCGTTGTTGTCCACCAGCTTCGTCACCGGGATGAGCGAGTCGCTGGGGCCCTTCAAGAAGGTGTCAAAGTCGCTCAGATCCGCGACGTGGATCATGTTGGCGTTCTTGCATCCGTCCTGCACGTACAACAGCAGCTTCTTGCCGTCATCTGACACCTCCGCACCGACGTTGAAGGTCGGTTCTGAAGGGTAGGCGTAGACCAGCTTGTCCTGGGACTGCGGCGTGTGCAGCGTGTGGTACCAGAGCTGATGGTTCATGTTGGAGTCGGTCTCCGTGCCTCGCTTGGGTCCGTCGGCGTCGTCGTGCTTGTCTTCCTTCATCTTGTCCGGCGGCGGGTAGCGCGAGTAGAAGAAGCCCTTGTCGTCGTGCGTCCAGGAGATACTGGAGAACTTGACCCACTCCACGGTATCATCCAGGATCTTGTTGCCGTCGTGCACCGCCATTACCTTAATGGTTTGCCAGTCGGAGCCTCCTCTCGAGATGCCGTGAGCGAAGAAGAGCTTGCCGTCCTTGAGTTTGGCCTCCGAGAAGGCCCGGCTGGACAGCGCGGCCGTGCCGTCAGCTGCTAGGAGATTGGGGTCCAGCAGCACGCGCGGCTCCGAGTGCAGCTCGTCCTGGATGTACAGCACGCTCTGGTTCTGCAGCCCGTCGTTCTTGGAGAACACGTACTTGCCTCCGTGCTTACGCGGAGCCGAAAACTTCTCGTAGTTGAACAGCTCCGTCATGCGCGCCTTGGTCTCGGCCACGAATGGCATCTGCGCCAGCACGCGCTGCGTCACGTCGTTCTGCTTTGCCACGAACTCGCGCGTCTCGGGCGCGTCTGGGTCCTCCAGCCAGCGGTACGGGTCCGCCACCTTCACACCGTGCAACGTCTCCACCAGGTCTCCGCGACGAACGGCTGGGTACGTCAGCTTCTCAGCCAGCAAGCCAGCAGTCTTTATCGCCTTCTTCATCGGGAGATCTCGATAATGAAGGGGGAAGTGCGTCTTCAACTGATGGCACTATCTCGCCATAGTGACACAGTGGGACCATTACCAATTAGTTGACATTTGTATGCCGCACTAACGTTAAGTCAAAACCAACACTCCTGACCCGCACTCAACGCGATGTGGAACCAAGCGCTACGGCGCGTCGTGCACGCCGAGGAGCGGCAGCAGGAGAAGCGTCGGCGGCAGCAACTGGCATTAGCAGCTTCCGCAGTGTCTAGTGCGTCGAACGGTCCCACTCCAGCGCCCGAAGTCCCCGAAGAAGCCGCGCAATTGGCCGAAAAAGGGGAGAACCCCCTGACTGGGGAGGATGCGGCGGCTGTGGAGGCCTCAAAAGTCGAGATCGAGGAACCAGATTCCAAGAATGATGTGCCATACATGGAGGATGATGACGACTACCTGCAGAAGCACCTGCTGTCGCGCCCCATGGCGGCCTGGAGCTGTCTGGAGGACACGCAGCAGGCCAATTGCTTGGCGCTCAACGCGTCGCAGACGCTCATGGCCGTGGGCGAGCGCGACGGCCGCGTCACTATCTGGGACAACACCACAGTGCGTGTCATCACGCGCGAGCTGGACCCGACGCTCATCGCGCTGCCGGCGGAGGCATCTGAAGCTGCTGAGGGGGGAAACGAGCAGGAGAACGGCTCCGCCAACGCGGCTCACGGAGCTAAGAAGCCCAAGACCGATGCTGAAGGGTCCGTCGAAAATGACGACGCTTCCGTGGAGGACGACGAAGAGGAGAGAACGGAAGATGCGGCTTCCGTGGAGGACGTTGCGACGGAGGAAGAGGATGAAGTGGAAGTGGAGGAGACCGTGCGTGAGGAGAGTGAGGAGAGTAAGACGGAGGACGAGACAGACACGTCAGAAGGCGGCACTGTATTGACGTTGGTGGATCTCCGTGTCGTGAAAACAGCACTGAAAGTGGTCTCCCAGTGTGCGTGGTCCTGCGACTCGCGCTGGCTGTTTGCGGGCTGTGAAGAGAAGTCCATTCGCCGTGTGAGTGGCCGTGCGAGGCTCTGTGTGTGGAACGTGGAGGCCGCCACGCTCGTGTCGGCATTTCGATTTGATGGCACCATCACTTCTCTGAGTGCGCACCCCTGCGATCCGAAGGTGGTTGTCGTGAGCTTTTGGAACTCGCGACCGGTGCTGCTGGATGTCATTTCGGGCGAACGCACCGAGCTACAAAACGTTCCGCTTGAAAACACGGAGGTCACCCAACCTACACCGCAAAACAGCTCTCGCCATCCAACGATCGCGTCCTGCGCGCGATACGGCCGCTCGGGGAAGCGCATCTACTGCGCCACGTCGAAATCGACGCTGGCGGTGTTGGACGCTGTTACGTTGCAGTGCCTGGACAGCATCAAGCTGAATGTGATCGTCCAGTTCGTGGATCTCTGTGTCAACTTGCGTGAGACTGCAATGCTGCTGACAAGCTCGAAGGGAATCCACGAGTTCGCCTTGAATCCGGCCGTGGAAGAGCCAGCCGCTGAGAGTGAGTGGGTCGAGGTGTCCGCTACAACTGAGGAGCATCCACTAGGCTTGCGCGAGCTGGCCCTTCACTCGACGGGAGCTGTGCGTGCACCTTGGGCCGTTTGCTGTTTCAGCGGAGGCGAGGAGTTTGTCGTCGGGACGCCTGTTGTGCGCCACCGGCATGTTGGCGAGAACGGCTTGTTCACGTGGCATCGGGCCTCTGCTCTGGGGAAAACCACAGCTCAGCATAACGCTGGGGTGAAAGATGGCGTGCTGGCTCTGGCCTGGGACCGTACGCGACAGAGTGTGCTAGCGGTCTCTACCAGTGGGGCGTTGCACGTACTCGAGGAGCAATTCACGACGACGTGGCCTGGAGCGATGTATCCTGCCGGGTTTCGCCTCATCACTGACAACGAGCTGCATCTGGATGTGTTCGACCACGACGCAGAAGAGCGGAAGCGCGAAAAGGAGAAACTGGCTGAAGAGGCCAAACATACTGCCGTGGATGTGTTCAATTTGCAGAGCCTGAGCGTGGAGTTTCCTGGCGACGTTGACGTTGACGTCACTGGAACTGGACTTCCCAGGAGTGAATTTGATAAGCCGCGCTACATCCCTGCCATCCCCATCGCCTACTATCATCGACGGCATCTGCATCAGCTCAACGGAGCAGCATACAACGAAGACAAACACTTTGGACTCGGTCAAAGCGTCTTCGAGCCGCTTAAGGGCGCGTTGGGCAAGCAGAAGAAAACCAATTCGCGGAAGTCCAAGGGAGGCAACAACAGGAGCCAGAAGAAGCGACGCAGATAGAGGGTGGCGGCAGGTAAACGATAAACGATGTGAGGCGGGCTTGCAACAAACTTATCGTCTCGCTTGCTGTACTGGCGGCCCCTGATCGTGCTGCAGAGCTGCGTCGAGTCGCTGGAGTGATTGTGTCAGTGTGCAGCTCCGCAACGCGTCATCCTTGCTGCTTTTGGTTGAACCAGCTCGCGATTTAACGGACTGCTCCACTCGAGGGTCAGAATTTCGCTCAGGCATCTCATCGGGTTCCAGACGCCCCTCGACTACAGAGATTCGTGATATCTGCAGTGCTCGAAGAACTAAGGACGAGTCGACCTTCAACCTTCGACGTGCAGGCATCCTGGCCAGAGTTTCTGGACTAGCTGGACCGGTCGGGAGGAGTTCTTCGCGGTGATCAATGATGGCCTCGCTGGCTTCCGAGCGACATTGGATCTGCGACTTTCGTGCTTGTTGCCTCGCTGCTCGACTGCCTTCCCGTGGCTTCCTTCTTTGTTTATCCAACGGAGACGTTGGTGAAAGCGCAGATTCGCCCATACGCACACACGAAGATGAAGTGGAGACGTGTCCTGCCCAGCCACAGCGTGAGCACGTGAGCTTGCTCCGTCGTTGCACTGCCAACGTCAGTCGAACGACAGGCTCGGAGCCCTCTGGTATCATCTTTTTACGCTGAGCTAGAGCTGTCGCTCTCCGCAGTTCGACCCAGGCCTTTCGGTGAGCGATCCATTCGTCAATTAACTTCAAGGACGCTGCTTCTTGTGCCAGGACCATGAGCAGAACCGTCGCAGGCAGCGCGTAGGCCCGTGCCCCCTTCGCTGATGTCACGACACAGTATCGCTCGAACGAGGTTGCCAAGCGCAGTACTTCCGCCAGTCCGACGGTATCGTGAGCCTGGAGAAGTTCCAGCTCCAGATCGGCTTCTTGTCGCCCCCCACCTCGCTTTTCACGTGGCGCAGCAAGAGTGAGCTGTCCTGTGACTACGATGAAGACCCGTACAGGCTGGCCTGGTGTAAAGAGGTACTCCTGCTGCTTCACGACGACGGGGCTCGAGTGCGCTGCTAAGAAGCGTCGTGACGAGTCTGCCATCGCTCGGAAGAGGAAGGTGTTCTTGAGAAACACTTCGGCTTCAGGCGCGAATGAGTACGGAAAAGCTGTTGGAAGTCGGACGCTGCCGTCTTTCTGTCGACGCTGAAGAAGCTGGAGCTGCTGGACGACCGGATAAGGCAAGCAAAGCAAGAAAGTGAGGGTCGCTTCACGCAGACCGAGGAGGTTGCGCTGTCGTGCACTGCCCGCAGTCGCCGTCGAAAGGAGGTATTCAAACCCGAAAGCGGCGGCGTCAAGGCCGAAACAATCGCCAGCAGAAAGCTCCCGTAGGTGCACGACGGGGCAGTCGCCTGTTCCTGTCATTCTTGGCAGACCTGATGGCGTTGACGGCAAACTGCAGTCGCGTAGAAGTAGCGGTCGAAATGACAGCTCACAATGACCGTTGAGCAGGAAGTAGACACTTTCGGGGCGGGTGATAGTTTGCATGGCGATCGTCTCGCCTGGCATTGCCGACATCACGGTCGCGTACCGAAGCAGGAGTCGCCAGGCCTCGTCACAGTCGATCTTCTGCTCGTTTTCGATGCTGTCAGCTTTAGACTCGTCGAATCCATTGCTCCACTGGTTGACAGGGAGGTTGCTATGCGCAGCTGCAGCTTCGGGAACGCTGATCACATGCAGAGCTCGCAACGTCCGCAGGAGCTGCGGGAAGCGTTGCGACAGCCACTGATGGAACTCTGACACAGCTCGCGGGTCTTCTCTTTGTATAGCGCTAGCTTGTGGGTTCTGCAGCAGCAGTCGGAAGCTCTCGGAGTCGCTGAATGGGTCAAACGCTACAGACTCGACTACCGCACGACCTCGGGAGAGTGGAGTGCTAGCTCGTGCGATAGACTTTGGAGGTCTGGCAGGTAGCACTGCATTGAACTCGTCTCGCCCGGAACTGGAAGAGGAAGTTCGTGCTTTGGGCGGCAAGACCGGTGCGAGCTCGTGCGTTCTCAAACGGTACCTCCCCGTCGGTGTCGCCGGCGCCGTGAAAGCACGGACATTGTCCATGGTGTCAACGCGCAGGCGGCCGAATGAGTATCGAGTGTCCTCGCGAACTCCAAAACCAAGCAAGAGCGTTACGTGCTTCACTATTAATACAGAGAAGAGATGACGAGGTGAAGATCATATTTTATTCGTGCATCTTTGGCTGGAGCCGTAGATTGCTTTGCATTAAAAGGTGTCGGGGAGGCTGCTACGTGTAGCAAGACTGACACGAGTCGTGGGGGCGAGGTTACTTCTTGCCTCCCTTCTTGCCGCCCTTCTTGCCGCCCTTCTCCTCCTTGGGAGCTGCAAACAAAGAAAGCCAACACGTCAGAGTCTGCAGGCAGCATGCCGTAACCAGCACGATGACTCACCGTCCTTGGCGGCGGTCTTCTCTTCCTTCTTGTCCTTGCCCTTGCCCATGGTTGAGTGAGTGAGTGATGCGAGGCGCTTGAAACTTGGAGAGGAGCTTGGTGCTTGAGCTGCGGGCAGAAAGTTGGTGAATGAGTCTTGGGCACGGCCCCACCGAAGGTGGCTTCTTCATGGTGCATTTCCCTTGCGAATTGCTGGAAGGGCGTCCGTTATCAGGAAAGGTAACGGTCGGCCGATTTTCCGCGAATCGGCGAATTTAGCTGAAACGTTCTGACCAATGACATGTTTTAGGCGAGATCTTGAAGGGTCACACGTTGAAGTTGCCCAACGGCTTGCTCATTCGAAGCGAGCTAGCGACATCTTTCGCCCCCGGATGGCTTCCTCCTCGGGCGCTGGCCTTGGCGATGGTGAAGCAGAAGAAGAGCTCGAGGAGTATAGCGCTGTATTGATGGTCCTCCTCATCGTGCCATCAAGGCAGGATATGCTTCAGCGACCAGCGACTTCCAGTTCCAGCGTGACAAGCGCCTCCGCGAGCACCAGGACGGCCTGTTGGCTGTCCGCGTCCAACCGAGCACCAGCCGCTCGCTTGGACATACCCAAAAGGAACTCAGCGACGTACGCGCGCGTGGTGTCGAAGTAGCGTAAGACCCACGTGGTCATCTGCACCTGGCGAGTGGATGCGTCTTGCGGCTTGATCCGCCGCAGCGACTGCGCCTTCTCGTGGCTGTAGGCCATGCACTTGCGCACCAGCGCGGCTCCCGATCGGTTTTTCTTGCGGCGACGACTACCACTTCGTCCAGTGCCAAGATCCTCCACTCGGAAGGAATCTGTAGCAGTAACGGCTCGAGAGCCGTCGTATTCGAGCACAGGCACCACGAGGTTGACAAAGTCCAGCATGAGCTCGATCTGGGCTGCCACCAATCGCTCCACTGCGATCTCGCCAGCATTGTCGTTGTTCTCGACTGCCTCACTAAGAGCCTCGATCTCTCGCGCTACGTCCTCCACCGTCGAGCTGAAGCGCGCCTGAACTTCACTCAAAAACAGATCGTCGCCTCCGTAAAGCACGTCATTCGAGTCCACGCCACCCATGCGGTCTGGAAGCGTCTTCTGACCCCACAGAGCATACAGCTGAACGAGCATTAGCAGCACGCGAACACGGGCGACGCCCGCTTCAAGCCGTTGCGATACGGAGGACGAGCTCGGTGATACCCACGCCAGACGCTCCAAGACAGCTTTACGCAGTGCTGTTACGAAGTAGAAGGCGTCTTCATCGTTTAGCGAAGGAGCGTACACCAACACACTCATTAGCTGTGCGATAACCTGCACGATCCGATCGGTGACGTTGCTGGCGTTACTGATACCAACTGCGCCAAACAACCCGACAGCAACCGCACGACTTGGCGTAAATGACGCCGCGTCCGAGCATTTGTCCGCTTGAAGGGCAGCAAGGTCGAGCTCTGCGAGAAACACGACGGCAGCTTTCACCAACGCGTCCATCTGCGGGATGCAGCTCGTCACAAGCGCAACATTAGCCGCTGATACCATGAGCTGCAGCTTGTCAAGCGGGGCTTCGATTGAGGGGATCGTAATGTGCGCGAAAGCCAAGCACGACTGGATGAAGTTCCGTCGCGCGTGAACGCGCTTCTTGCCGCCAATGGCAGATGCGCCGCCGCCGACGCGCTTGAGAACGTGCATCGCTAGACGAAGAACCATCGTAGAAAGTAACACTTTGATCGGCTCCAGCTTGTAGAACGCACGACGGCAGTCTGTGTACAGCATGAGCAACGCCTCTTGCTCCTCATCTTGCGCTCGTTCACTTGTCGTTGCGGGATTCCTGACGTATCCAAGCCGCGTGATGAAGGCCGAAATGTCACGGTTAGCCTCGGCACGCTCGGATGCAGTACTGAGCGAGTCAAGCGCGTCGTGAACGCGACAACAAACAACCAAGAGCGTGTGTGCAACAGCGGCCTCGGGGCCCACGACATGGAGCCGTAAAGTGCCGGACCGAGTTGACGAGCTTTTCATACTTCCTCCCACGAAGGCTCGCAATACTTTCTTTGCCACCTCGTCACTTGATTCTCGCTTGAACATGCCCATGAGAGCCTGGGTATCGTAGGAGTTCACGAGTTAGGATCAATTTGTAGTAGTACTATAAGTATAGTACTCACCAAGAACGATGGCGACGGGATAATCTTTGAGAAGAACTCGTAGTGCTGCTTGGCACCGAAGACGACGTTTTCAATGAGAGCGCCGAGCAGGTTGTACGTTTTCGCCGTGAGCTCCTCGGGAGTTGCTGAGTTCAGGTGGCGCACAATATCCTTGAGTAGTATTAGAGCCTCTCGGTGCTATAGTATGACATCATATCATCACAAAGTATTAGTACTTGGTGTAGTAAAGTACGAAGAACTCATCGTACCGAGAAATGGGCCACGATGAGCTTCATGTAGGCCGCTGCGCACTCCATATACTGCGTGATGTCTTCTTGGGAAGTGATGGAAGACCACGAATCGTTCAGGAATTGAAGCTTTCCGCCAGGTTCGTTGTCAGCGATAACTGGTACTTTGCTGAGCTGCACCGCCACGAGACTGTAGAGATGGCACGTAGAAACCAGCGACGGAGACGCTGTCCGAATAATTTCCAGCATTTCGGTGGGTGTCGAGGCGTAAAATTGGGCTCCAAAGCACTCGCATAGGTGCTTCAGCACCATCGAGCTGTTCGAATACTCTTGGTAGTGCGCCATCAAAGTGTCAAACGTATCCTGAGTCGCCCCCGGAGCCGCGCACTTAACGAGCCATTCCACGGCGGGTGAATGCAGCGCCAAGTACTCGCCATGCTCCATTTTGTGAGTGAGCAGCCAGTGCTCAAGCTTGTTCTGGCGGAACCAGCTGAAGGCGTAGAAGTAATCGAACAGACTGCTGCTCACCAGAATCGTCTGCTCGGTCGGTGACGTGGTGCCCAGCAGCTCCGAGCTCGTCAACGCTAGATAAAGACGCGCATATAACGCCACCATCGGTTCTCCAACGCCTCTACAAGCCATCAGAAAAGAAGACAGGATACGATGCAGTGTTAGAGTTCATTTGCACAGCCTAAACTTCGCAGTCAACGACGTACTTGATCATATTTGACAGCCGGGCGACAATCTGGGGATACTCGCCGTCACACAGGAAGCGATAGCAACCCAGCAACGCGATTTCAATGTAGCTGGACACAATTCAGACACATTGAGTCACAATTTCACGCTTTGTTGCAACACGTTCAGTCACGTACATCCGAGGAAGCAGCTCTCGAATGCAAGCCGTCTTGTAGAACCAGTTGCGACACGTCTCCATGGCTTGAACGTTGACGTCGGAGCTCATGAAATGCTCGCCCAGGGGCTCAGGAAGAGGCTGTCCACTCTCATCTTCGGACGCTCGCGTGTGGATACGATCGAACACGAGTTTACCAAAGGCATCCAGCACTTCACTCACAAGCACAAACACGCACGGATACAGCTGCGGCGTGGTGTCCGTGTCCGCAAGCAACTTGACGCATTTGATGGCGATCCGCAGCGCCTCCACCTTGTGGTTCTGCTCCCAGCTGGCGACCAGTCTCTTCTGCATCTCCTTCACCTTGGCCACGTACTGACTTTGCGAGATCTCAATCGTTTGCTCTTGCTTCGAGCCCGGGCCGTTGGCCTCCGGGTTCCGCTCGAGCTGTTCCAGCCGAGCTCGCGTCTTCTTGATCACTGACGCTTCATCAGAGTCGTCCGCCTTCTGGTAGTCGCTCTTTGGCGCGAACGAGATCTCGTTCTCCAGGTCATTCACCTCCAGCATGCTGGCCTTGATCTTGAACGTGTGGTCGGCGTACTTGGCCAGCAGCCGGTCTGTATGCTCCTTCCACCTGTACTTGACCGTGTCCTGTGTCGCTGAAGCCCTCCTTTCCCTTACCTTGCTTTGACTACTGCCAATTGGTGTTGCTTTAGCCTCTACCTCCACCGTCTTCGCGTTTGACGCCCCCAGCACTCCCAGCGGGTCTACGTCTCCATCCTGCAGCACCACGAGCTCGGGAGACACTCCACCACCACTACGTCTCTTGGAGAAAGAGTCTCCGAGTGCTGAAGACGCAGAACTGAGCGGTGCAGGCGCTACAGCAGCTTCAGGCTGCGGCTCCGCCGTTTCGGCCAATTGCAGTACGGGAAAACGCGCTGCAAGCGCCAATGGATGCGTCTCCTTCGCCGTCAACCCGCGTAGCACCAGTTCATGGCGTGAGCGGGGCACTTGGCGCTCCCCTACGCGCCATTTGACGGCTGGGGCCGCCACGGGAGGCTCTCGCTCGGTCGCCATGGTCATCGCCTCGAGCTCTTGAAGCTGAAGAATGGGCGGTGGATCCAAATTGAGCCAATATTGTGATTGGATATAAATGGCAATGTATTTCAGCCAATTGAAGAGCAGTATACGAACGCAACCCGCGCGCCAAGCATCCAGCGGAAGGACGAGTCTACCGTAAGCCACAGCGTCTCCGTGTGGAAGCTGCCCCCCGCGCAGACAGGTACGAGCTGTATGGTACTTGCTGTTGTTGGAAAAAGGAGAGGCGGACACATGCAACGCAAGGTCTATCACGCTCTAACTCCCTCTACACGCGGAGAAGTCGCGTGTTGAATAACCCGTCCGAGAACAAAATTCATTGTGTCCCTCGTGCTGCAATCTTCCAGGAGCAGTCCATACATTGACCATGTTCGGAGCAACGCAGCCCGCGTCCAGTGGCTTCAGCTTTGGCGCGACGTCGGCGGCCCCAGCGGCTGCACCGGCAGCTGGCGGCTTCAACTTTGGGGCGGCTGCCCCTGCCGCTGGCTCCACGGGCTTCAGCTTTGGAGCTGCGCCGGCGACCAGCACCGCGGCTCCTGCAGCCTCTTCGGGATTTTCCTTCGGTGCGGCGCCCGCTGCAGCACCTGCTGCCAGCAGCGGCTTCAGTTTTGGCGGTACAAGCGCCGCTCCTGCTGCTAGCAGCGGCGGCTTTAGCTTCGGAGGAACTTCTGCCGCTCCCGCTGCATCCAGCGGATTTGGGTTTGGAGCAACGAGCGCAGCTCCGGCTGCTGGAAGCTCGGGCTTCAGCTTCGGCGGCACGACGCCAGCTACGAGCGCGACGTCGTCTTTTGGCTTTGGTGGAGCTGCAGCTCCGAAGCCCTCGCTTTTCGGTCAACAGCCCGCGGCGACCAGCACGGCGACGACCGGATTTGGCGGTGGCTTTGGATTCGGAGCAAAGCCTGCGACTGCAGGCACAGGCTTCGGCTTTGGCTCAGGAACTGGTGCTGCTGGCACAAGCGCGTTCGGTGCGGCCCCTGGGGCTGGATCGTCTCTCTTCGGTGGCGGTGGCTTTGGCTCCACGCCTGGCGCCGCGCCTTCTGCCTTCGGCGCGGCTCCTGCGGCGTCAACGGCTCCTGCTCCAATCATTCTGGGCGCGGATGCCTCCGTTGCACAGCTGAACACGGTCAAGGCGGCGTACCAGGACCCGGCTCAGTCGCGCTTCAAGTTCCTCATGTACAATACGGTGGACCCTACACAGCGACACTTGTACGTTCGACCGCCACACATCAGCGAGCGCCTGTGGAACCAGGCCGAGCTGGACAACCCGGACCCGCTCAACTGCGCGCCCGTCCCGATCTTGGGCTTTGACAACCTGCTCAAGCGCATCAAGGCACAGCAAGAGCACGCGGACAAGTACAACAAGTACACGGATGACTTGCGCTCCCAGCTGAACGAGATGGACAAGCACACGCGCGCGACTGAGGAAAAGCTGGACAAGTGCCGCCACGAACACGTCCAGCTCTTCCACGCACTGGTGAAGGTCATGCGGGACATTGAGCTGCTGCAGAACTACGGCAAGCCGCTTCAGCGCGAAGAGATGCAGCTGGCGTACGTTGCTGTGGATCAAATTGGGCGGTGACGGACTTGAAGCTAACGTGTTTGCTGTATTCAAACTGCAGGATGGCGCTGAAGAAGCTGCAGACGCTGCTGGACTCGCCCGGCCAGTACAAGGCACGCCTAAACGACGCCGTGTCGCTCCACCGTGTGCAGAAGGAAGCCCAAGCTCCCCCGACGAGCCAACTGAGCCCGCAGGACCTGCAGCGACTCTATGAGTTCATCGACAAGCAGCGACAGGGGCTGGAGCACCTGACCAACATCATTAACGACGACCTCGCGGACATGCAGCTGATCAAGGAGACCTGGCGGCGGTAAACACACCGTACAGCAGTCGTTCAGCCTTGCAAGCGCTTACTGGCACCGCACCCGCCGGTTAATTGCTGTAGGAACTGCAACGTCGAGCCCGTGCAGCGAACGAAGAGAAGAACTATTTCCCCGTGTAACTTCTCTTCGTCACTTCTTTTCCTGCAATATTGATGGGCAGCTAGATCATCATATCCACGGACAAACACGGCAGTGGATGGCAGCACCTGGCATGCATGTTGCAAAAAGTTACCAAATTGTGTTTGTTTTTTTGTTGTTGCTGAATTCGGAGCCGACGCGGCTCCCTCCATACTTATGCATGCCAACCAGATAGTCGCAGCGACAGACGCAAGCCTCATGGCGACGCCCTCTTCCAGACTTGGGGGCTGCTGCTCTAGTGGTACGGGTCCACGTCGCCGTACGTCTCGATGACCAGCGGAGCCTCGTCAAACTGGTGAATAGGAGGGGGCGACGACAGGCACCACTCGAGCGTCTGGTGCACCTCCGGAATCACGACCTGCGGGTCCTCCGTGGGCGTGTTGTGCACGGGCACACCGTAGACCTTGCCGTCCGTGGAGAACCGGGCGACGGCGGGGCGGATGGCCGCCGAGGTGTTCACTAGAAAGCGGGGCAGAGGAAGATGAGTATTTCTCTGCCTATAGCGATCATTTGCGCGCCGTGCAAGTGTGCGCGTATTGAGGAAACGAAGGGGGATAACTTACCGGCCTTCAGGGCGCGCATAGACTGGCGGATGAGGCTCATGGTGGCGGCTTAAGGAACTGCTTTCTTGATCCGGAAGGAGCTCTTTGAGGACTGCTCTCGTCTGGCGGTGGGGGGCCAAGGGGAACAAAGACATGAGGAATTGTGCGGAGGAGATAGACCAGCACCACGCATACAAAACCCGAGATGTTTGGCGTTGCTATTTGGGGTCGCCCATTTGCACATTGTATGCAATCTGGTGGTCCGAGCACCCCTTTCAGCAACCGACTTGTGTCCGGGCACAGGAGCACGATCCGTGGTGCGAAATGTACACTGTGCCACCGAAATGAACTCCGCCCGTGAAGCAGCATACGCTGCTCGCCAAGCTTTGAGGTGTGTGCTCGATGGCTGGCAAATTGGAAAGTGAGCAGCTAATGCATGTAGTGCAACGCAGCGTTGCTGCGGGAGTTGACAAGAACACGCAGGCAGCGGCTTCACACCGGCTGCACCGCGATTGTTGAATGGCGACTGCATCTTGAGCTCGGTTTGATCCACTGGACACGAGACGAGTGGTTCGAAAACTTTAGCATGCACTGATGCGTGAGTGCTGCGTACAGGTCAACGCAGTGGCGGCAATAATGGTTGACTACCGCGTAGAAACGCACTTTTGGTTGTGCCTCGACACTTATACTTTGCCCTGGGCGAATCCACGATTGGGCGGGGCTTTCAGTGAAAGGTGCTCGATTGCTATCGCTGTAAGCTCTACCTCGTACTAATGATCTGATACGCTGCTTGGTGACTTTGGGGCGATCGCGCGTTGTCAAGTGCATTATTTCTTGCCACGCTGTTCGACAGGATTCGAGTCCTCCGTGCTCCTCGTCTTACAAGGAAGAATCACGACGTATTGCAGCAACGAGTTGGAGGCCTGTTTTGATTGAGAAGTTAGCGCCGGGACTTCGTCTGCCAGCGTAAGGCACAAAATACTGCCAGGTGCGTGTAAGATATCGATGTGGGGTAAAGTCGTGGACTTTACCATGACGAGACAACGAATGCGAATCCTGCGACTACGATATCTAAGCTTTCGCTCAATACTGCTCCAAAGCTTAATAAGTGCAACTAGCTCAGTCACAGTAAAGCCTGCACGATTCGAAATGGCTACAGTGAAGTTGAATCGATTCCGAACTCTGTTTTACCAGCAATATCCTCGATCCCGTTCAAGTGGTACGCTTCGTTTGCCTCTAAAAGGAGAAGGAATGTTGCTCGTGTGGCGAATTTTACTCGAGGCCAAAACACGGGGATGACTTCGAGGTTGAAGTGGATAAGGAAAACTTCAACATCGATCTTGCAGCTCTCTCCAGCAGCTTTGATGCTTCAGAAAATACCACAGCTGCAGACCGCCAGCAAAGAGCTTTCCGGTAAGATAAACTAGCAACTGTCCAACAATTGTCTGATCTGTGCCTTGACGCACAATGCTGCACTGCAGTGCTGCCGCCGTCGAAAATGCAGGTCAAGTGAGCCAGTTTCAATTCCACCAATCAAAATGCGGCTGGTTTTCAGCCAATCGTGAGGAGGTTCATACCTGGCATTAAACCTCGCTGCGCTGAGGTTTTTCCATATTTTGCACGAATGAGGCCCGGCCGGCGCGCTTCTCCACTCATTATTGGATTTAAATCCGCACGGCGCCCAACGACAGGAAGAAATCCCCCCGAGCCGAGGAGCTTCACTTCGAGCAGGTGTAGCTCATTATGACGCCTCCCTCGGACGATGGCAAGCCTGCGGCGGACACGACGCCCAAGAGCGAAGACCTGGGACAGCAGCAACAGCAACTCTTCCAGCAGCAACTCCAGCAGCAGCAATTGCAGCTTCTCCAACTGCAGCAGCAGCAACTCCAGAGCCTCAGTCAGAGCATGAGCCCCAGCGAACTCGCAGCGTTCCAGCAACAGCAGCTTGCGCTGCTCATGATGCCCATGTTCCCGCTTATGATGCCTCTACAGCAGCAGGCGCTGGCGGCGGCCTCGGCGGGTACAGCTGCCACCACTGACACGTCCGCCACGGCCACTTCGCCCACCGAAGAGGCCACAGAGACGTCCGCCGAAGCTGCTACCACGTCGGACGAGGCTGCCGCCGAGTCGGCAGCTGCGGCAACGAGCGACGACCCTTCCTCACCCAACTATCAGCCACCCACCGCCGAGTCGCTGGGTCTTACGCCGCCGTTCGTCGGCACTGACGGCTTCGGGATGCTGGCGGGGACCTCAGCGCCGCTTAATATCGACGATATGCCCAAGCGCAAGCGTGGCCGGCCGCCCAAAAAGGACGTTGCGGCGCGCGCTAAGGCGGAGGCCGAGAAGACGCTCAAGCAGCAGTTCCCCATGTGGGGCTACGGTCTGCCCATGCCGCTGCTGCCGGGTTTCCCGGGCATGTTACCAGGCATGTCGAACCCTGGTGCTGTCGTGAAAGACCACTCGGCGACGGATGGCGGTACGGTGAAGGAGGAGGACGGAGATGGAGAGCGCCCTGCCAAGATGGCCAAGAAGAAGCAGCGCGGAACGGGCAAGCCACGGGGGCGGCCACGCACCCGTCCGCGCCCCGGTGAGATTATTCGCCGGGTAAAGCCGCTGCCCATTGCGCCGGCCAATTACTCGGTCATGTACAACTATTCGCTGTCCAATCTGGCACAGAAGAGCGCGGAGCTCAACGCCGACGGCACGACAGCCGAGTCCGACGCGACCACCACGGTCACGGAAGACACACAGGATGAGAATCGGCTGGCGCCGCTGAGCGCGTCGCTGCTGTCTGGGGAGCACGAGTAACACCCATCTTCATCTCCTGATAATTCGCAGCGCTGACCTGCCAGCGGCCGCCTTAACTTCGTGTCGTGTTTACCGTGTTCCTCTGTCGACTCCACATTAAATGTTTGTACATGCTCGCACGGTACAACTGAAAGAGTCGTGTCTATTGCAAACTAATTGATGTCTACGATGAAGTGCGGCATGTGCGCAGGCGGCGAGTGAGCAAGTTACGCTTTGCGATGGGGTGGGCAAATAAATAAAGACGCTCGAGGCACTCCATTCCCCAGCCGCCTGCGCGTGCGGCATGCGTCTTCGACTGGAGCCTGCGCGACCTGGTGCTGTTCTGCCTTAGAAGAAGACCTCTTCGTCGCCTTCGTTGCTCACGGCGTCGCTGTCGTAGTAGTCGAAGGTGTAGTCGTTCATGTCGTCGCCCAGGTCCTCGTCGGCGTCGTCCATGTCGCCGTCGTCGGCCTCCTTCTCAGCCGCCTTGGCCTTGTCGGCCGCGATCTTCTTCTCCTGCGCCTCCAGCGACTTGAACACGGTCTCGAACGCGCGCGGCTGCATGATGCCGCGGTTCGAGGCCCCTCCGGCCCCCGACGTGCGCAGTCCGCTGAGCGAATTGGCACGCAGCTCCTCGGGCACGTACACCTCGTTGGCCTTCTGCGGCTCGGGCACCGTCATGTGCACGAAAGCTGCAGGGTCGGACGCACTGCGTCCAGCGTCAGGGCCAGCCGGATCCGCTTCCCACGGGTGGTACAGGCTCTCAAGCTTGTGCGACAGGATGCGCTGCCTCTGAATCAAATAAGCCTCGCGATCGGCTAGCGCTTCGGGCTGCGGCAGCTCCATGGGTGGGTACAATGCCGAACCTGCTTCAGACTACAGTAGCAACAACGGAACATGGTAATGCATCGTTAGTTATTGATCGCAATGGGCGCGAGTGCTCGAAACGAGGTTGATACGTACGTGGAGCAGCTCCATCTGCGTGTGAGAGAGGCCCAGGTCCTCGCGCGTCTCGTCCATTATGTCGGCCAGCATGGAGTCTCGGCTGCCGCCGAAGCGCACGCGTCCACGGCCCCGTCCTCGGCTCATAGCGACAGTCACACAGCGGGCAGGTGCAAGATGGCAATGCAGTGGCCTTCGCCAGCCAAGGATTCAAATGCTGGAATTTGTGTGCATTTTGTGTAGAATTTGTGGTACACTGTACCGGTTATATGACGTCGTTTCGGCCAATGCGAGAGCCGGACGGGTGCAACTTCAACTTGCCCGTTTGGCGATGGCGCTCAATGTGTTGCCCCCCACCGAGGCAGTCATCCGCGTGGAGATCGTTGATGCTGGTAGTGACAAGATACTGCACCGCATTCGAAGCACTGGCGTGGAGATCCTTGAGAGAGCGAAGGTGACGGTGCGGGGAGGTCTTGTCTTCGCCTAGCATCATCTCGACACACCAGGCTGTCGCACAACTTCATTGAAGGCCGCGCGGTCACAGTTTGCATCATCCTCATGGACGTCAAAACGAGTGTAGCTAATAGATGTAGCTACTGCTACAGCTACACCAACGACGAGTGCTTTTAGCACGTCGCTAACGAGACCCCACGTAGGCTTCATTGCAGCCGACGTTCGCTGTAAGATCAGCTAAGCATTGCCGCGGTGACAGCTTGTCCGCGTTGAACTGCTTACTGTCGCCAGGGCTGATCTTGTTGCCCCGTTTGAACGACATTCGGTGATCGAGCGCTGCGTTGTGCCACAATGGACACGTGAGGGAAATGCTACGCAAACAAGACGCTAGCAAACGGGGGAAGCATGTCGAGCAGCGTGCGCGTTTGGCGTGATGGCTGAGCTTTCTACAGTTGCATCGCGGGTGCCGAGAGATGCCGGTGGGGCAGCAACGCAGCCGATGCAAGCAACGCGAGTCATAGCGGAGGGACCCCACCGAAGCACGACCCCAACCGGCGCAAACAGGATCTGCAACTCGCCAGGATGCTCTTGGGCTCCGTTGTTCTCGACGATCTTCGCCTCTGTCTGCCCCTCCTTCCTTCTCCACTTTCGAATTCGCCAGCACCAGCGCAACTTCACTGCCTTCCCCTCTCAACTACCGAGCTCTCCTTGCAATGCGGGCAATGGTGGACACGGACATCGTGCAGCGCTTCGTGACGGCGGTGGCGATTATCAAGCAGCAACCGTTGTCGTCCGAGCCTCAGAACGGTCGGTTGTACAGCTACGGCGGCATCCTCCACGGCTCAGCAGATCCGGCGGTGCTCGAGCTTCCTCGGGGCGTGCACTGGCTGAACGACACCTCAGCTACAGCGTCTCCGTCGCGTCTGTACGTCCGCCCAGCGTATCAAGTCCTTCTCCTGCTGGCCATGGCATTCGTGGACCACCCGGAGGTGCCGCACCATCGCGTGGTTATCACCGGTTCCTCCGGCACGGGCAAGACGAGCTTCCTGAGCTGGGTGTTGCGGCACTTGCGGCGCCTTGAAAAGCCTCCGGTCGTCGTACTCGACGTCGCTGGCTTCTTCGGTCGCATCTCGGCCGACGGTCAAGTCACCGCTGGAGCCCGAGGCTCCAGCTTCCGGCATGAGCTGGCACTTCGCAGCACAGTCTACTTGTGCGACGCTGCGTGGGCCGAGAATGTCGAGTTCGTCGGGCCCGAAATCCGAGCTCGGATGATCGTGGTGTCTCCACCAACTCACGCGGTGACGGTCAAAGATCCGTCGGATACCATGCGCACGCTGGTGCTGGTAATGCCCCTGTGGACCATGGCAGAGCTGGAAACCTGCCGCTCGACGTGCTACTCGAGCGTCTCGCAAGAAACTCTGCTTGAGCTCTACCAACTATGGGGTGGCGTTGTTCGCTGGACACTGGGGACGCCGATTGAAGAGGCCAGACACGAGTTTACACGCTGCTTCAAGTCGCTGTCATTCGCCTCTGTCGTTCAGATCGTCCGCAATGGTGGCCTCGTCGGGGACGACGAAAACGACGGCGATGTTGATATCACGATCGGCTCTCGGGTCATTCACATGCACGTGGACGCCGACAGCACCTTCCAGCTCACTGGGGCAGCCTTGTGCAGTTCCGTAGCATGCTCGATACTCCTCGGCTGCGGCCCGAAGCAGCTTCAAAGCGCTCGTGACTTCATTGAGCGCCGAGACGGCCTAGCTGAGCCTGGAGCCATGCAATTCTTCTGCCAGCAAGTGCAGCAGGAACTCTATGACAGAGAATCGGCCACCCCTTGAAGACGTACAAGGCTATCACTCGAATGAAGTACCGGCAGGATCGTAAATGCGTCGTCTTATGTCTTTTTCACGGATCCTAAAAAATAGTACCATGGTATTGCGGCGTCCTCAATGCGGACTATTGTTGTGCAGTAGCGCAATGGGCCTTTGGTGGCGCCAGCTTTCAGACTGGATAACTGCCGACGATAGCAGCTTCCTTCGCCAACTTGATGGAATTCCCATCGGAAAGACTTGGTAAGAAATCGTTGCTATGCGTTTACCTACTCACCGAAGATGTTGCTACACCAGCAACAGCAACCTGCCGTCGTTCGAACAACTGGAAGCGGCCGGCTGACGGGTGGCCGTGCTGACCGACTGCAGCTTGGTGTGGGTGAACGACATCACCAACCGCAGATCGGCCACGATGTGCGTAAATATCCCTTGCCTTAACTTTTAATCATGTGACGACAATCGAAGCTGACAACGATTCGTATGGACAGCCCCCGTCTGGCAGATCTTTTTTCGCAGGAGGCGGCCGAAATGAGCGGGGCTCCACCACCTCCGCAGCTACCGGCAGCAGCCACGTCGACGGGACTGGAACCGATGGCCAATTCCATCGCTGAGTATTATATTTCGGTCTTACATGATGCTGCGAGCTACCTTCACTTTCCTAAGCGTCTCGTATCCGGATAGGTTATTGAGTTCCAGCGCACACCTCGACGCCCGCAGTAGGAGCCTCACTCGGCCCTGTCTTCTCAGCAACTGCCGTTGCCACTACAGGCACAGGCAACGGCGTATCGGGCTCCGATACCGTGAAAGTGTTGTTCATGACTCGTCCAGGATGCGAGCCACCCATGTAGGACGGAAGCGCCGATAGCGGGATACCGTGGTTTTGAGCAACCTCCAGGAACGCCTTCATGTCTTTCTGAGTCGGCGAAAGCACAAACCACACTCAATACAAAACCCAAGGAACATCTACCAGAAGTGCACGTACAAACACTTGAATCTTTTCGCGAGTCTCGGGCTGGATGACCGACGAGATGACCTTCCAGGCGCCGTAGAAGATGAACGGAGCGTTAATGATGTACAGACAATGCAGCGTCTCCGGGTAGTAAAGCTGGCCCACGTCGAAGATAGGCTAGAAGGAGAGCAAGTACACGACGACGTCAGCTTCGTACCAAGTCACACACTGCAGCATCTACGACGCACCTTGAGGTGGCTCAACACCGACGGAGACAGGAGCTTCATGCTGAGTCCCTTTAGGTCCACGATGCACACGTGCTTGTAGGCACGACGTCCAAGTCTCTTGGAGATGGCAGCCTTCTCCCACTGGATGCGCTCCATGTACTGCCACCGGTGCGGAATGATGTCGTTGACGTTCGAGAACGTCTTGAACAGGCCGTCCGGGTTGATGTCGCTGATGCGATCCACAGTGACGAGGTGGCCGTCCTTGTCTTCACCGTAGGTGTAGGTGGGCCAGTACTCGTTGTACAGTTTGGACATGGGCAGCTCGTGCTTGAGCACGTTGTCCACGTCGTGAGCAGCACGCGCGTCCAGGATCTTCTTCGTCTCGGAGATTGTAAACTGCTGCCGGTTCTTCTTGACACCACGATACGCACGAGCTACTCGTATGGCGACGTCGTCCGTGCAGCGGTCGCCAAACTCGTCCTTCACTGCATCAAAGAACGGTTGATCCTCGGCTGCAAGGGGCTGGGCCTCTTCGTTCTCGTGCACTGACATGCTTAGCTTGGTGCTCTTGGCTTGCTCGCCTCAGCGCTTCACTCTACGAATGCCGGAGTGGGCAGCAACGACAGAAAACTGCTCGTCTTGTCGTCGCAAAGCGTCGATGAAGCCTCAGCGTTCTGAGCCTGAAGACGCAAGAAGTCAGAAGCGGTTGCATTCCTGCATGGACAACTGAAATAGACGGCAACGGACTCGTGATCATCATCAAGCTCCTGTTTCTTCTGGTCTATCATTATCTCGAGTACAGTCATCGCAGCTGAGTGTGCACGGCACAACCCTGCATTGAAGCTGCACGCTGCAGTCAACTGCCCAACTTGGTGGCTGACTATCGTCCTCGCGATGGCTCGTAGCTGACGGATGCTTACAGACGAGTGACCTCCCAGTCCTCGACCGTGCGCTCCAGCACGTCCTCGGGCGTCGTGTCGAACGGGCCCGTCTCTGAGAAGAAACAACAACAATAGCAACGTCAGCTTCCCATGAGCAACACCATGAAGATGAATAACTCCAGCTCTGCCGACCTGTTCGTCGCGGGTTGTGGCGCTCCTTCAGAATCGCCGGCTTGGGGATGATAGTGCCCGTCTTCTTGGACACGCGCACCTTCTCGCCCTCGTCCGTGTAACGGATGGCGATCCGCGTGGGCTTGCCGATGGACGGATCCACCAGGTTCACGTTGCTGTAGTGGATGGGCGACGGCGACAGGTACGAGCGGCCGGCCGCAGCGGGCGTGGCCTTCACGTAGCGGTGCGACTGTAGCAATAGCAAGTAAAGCGTCACCTGTTAGCACGAAATTCAAGCTCCAGCCTTGTCCAAGAGTCGTCAATTGCTCGGAGACGCCGTACCATGTTGACATTCTCTACGATAACCTTGTTGAGGTCGCGCACGACGCTCACGACCTCTCCCTGCGTGCCCTTGTGGGGTCCAGCAATGATCTCGACCTGCCAAAATTGATGAGCATTGCCACAAAAGTGTTAAGTTCATTATCTCGGCCTTTCGAGTGAGTTAAACGGCGCAAATCGCGCACCTTGTCGCCACGGAAGATGTGCCACGTCTTGACGAGGTCGATGGCTTTCTTCTTGGTGCGCGGGCCGCGTCGAAACGCGAGCGGGATACGCGTCGCCATCGTCTACTGCAGGGGGCGCTTGCTGTCCACAAAGTGCTATCGGAACGTGCGGAGACCAGCAGCTACGTTTTCTGATTGGTTGAAACTACTTTCGGGATACTATTGGCTGAAAAGCATTTTTAGCCCAACCACCCGAGCCTCCCTCAAGAAGAACGAAAAGTCCGAGCCACGCGCAGCCAGCCAAGCAGGGAGACCAGCAAGATCACCATGGCCGACGTCGCTGAGAAGCAGGAGCTGCCGCCCGTGGGCGATGCGGAGGCCACGGCCCCGCCCGCCGTGCCCGAGGACGTGGCCGCCATGTTCGACCTTAAGAAGAAGAAGAAGAAAACCAAGAAGGTCAAGAAGGAGGTGCGTACCGTAGTCATCGCCATATTGGCTCGTCCAATATCGAAGCTCTCGCTCAATCTCTTATTTACGTAGCTAACTTTCCGTAATATGTGAGTAGAAGAAGGAGAAGTCGGAGACCTCGGATGCTGCCGCGGACGCCGCGCCCGACGCCAACTCGGTGCTGGTACAGGATCCGGCCACCTACTCGTACAAGGACGAGCTTTTGGCGCGCATCATGTCCAAGCTGCACGAGAACAACCCCGAGCTCACGGACCGCAAGCGGCACACGATGAAGCCGCCGCAGCTCATGCGTGTGGGCACCAAGAAGACGCTGTGGGTCAACTTCCAGGAGATCTGCCAGATGATGCACCGCAGCCCAGAGCACGTGCTGCAGTTCACGCTATCTGAGCTCGGAACGGAAGGCTCCATCGACGGCAACCAGCGTCTGGTCATCCGTGGTCGTTACGTGCCCAAGTACATCGAGTCGCTGCTGCGCAAGTACATCACGGAGTACGTGTCGTGCCAGATGTGCCGCTCGCCCAACACGACGCTCACGCGCGACTCGGTGAGCCGCCTCTACTTCGTGCACTGCCAGGACTGCGGCTCGTCGCGGTCCGTGGCGGCCATCCGCTCGGGTTTCCACGCCGCCACGCGTGCCGACAGAAGGGCTGCGCGCAAGTAAGCCTAGTCTTGCCTGCTGCCAGTCTGCGCGATCGCTTAGGACGCTTGATGGACGTTAGCGGAGGAGATCAGGAACTCAGACGGACAGTCGGCCGGAAAAGGTTTTAGAAATTGGACACTCCGCACTAGAACCCTCTGTTGCAAGCCTGGAGCTGCTTTCGTTGGCTTTGGAACTGTGAGATACGCACGTACGTGAGAGCTTGGCGAGATGAACACGGAGAAGAAGAGGAATCTATTATAGCTGTTCGGTGTCCAATGTCTTGTCCACTGCGACTTCCTTCCACTACTGGGCTAGACCTTAGTGGTGACGCTTGCTCTTCTTTGCCTTGGGGCCGTTGGCGGACGCCGCAGCAGGGCGCTTCGCGCTGTGGCGCGAGATAATGATGTGGCGCTCGAGGCCAGCGCCGACGCTTTCGTGGGCCAGGCCAAGACGCTCGGCACAGTCGTGTGCCAGCAGCCGCTCGAAGCCGTTCAGGTTGGCGTCCAGGTGCAGCGAGTCGCCTTCGCCCGACTCGTTGAAAGCCTCGATCTTCTTGACCAAAGTGTGCGAGCTGCCGTCCGAAATGCCGCCAGCCTTGTGGTTTTGTGTCGGGGCTGGCGCACGTCGAGGAGCAGGGGAAGCCTTAGCAGCAGGCTTTACCGGAGGAGCTTCATCTTCCGAGTCCGAAGACTCCGAGCTTGACGAATCGGATGAAGATGAGCTTGAAGAGGACTTCTTCACAACAGGCTTGGGGGCTGCCGTCGCCTTCGCCACCGGCTTAACTGGGGCTTCATCTTCGGACGCTTCTGCTGGAGTCGGCTTCTTTGCCGGTGCCTTCTTCGCCTTCTTCACGACTGGCTTGGACGGAGCTTCGTCGTCTGAATCGCTCTCAGACTCGGACGACAGTTCCGCCAAAGTAGGTTTGAGAACCGGAGGTGGGGTCGACTTGGAGGGCAGAGCCTCCTTAGACGTAGACACAGGAGTCGCGGTTGGCTCCGGAGCCTCGTCGTCGGAGCTGTCCGAATCGGACGACAGCTCCATCATCGGCACAGACGCGGCATGCGGCGTTGCCTTCACAACAGGCTTGTCGTCAACATCTGCCTCGGATTCGGACTCATGAGGCTGTTCCTTCACGACTGCTGCGGACGTCATCGGCGTCGAAGATTGCGGCTTGACATCGTCAAAGTCATCCTCCGACTCGGTTTCTGACGAAGAGGCTGCAGCAGCCATTGGCTCGTCGTCATCGGAGGTGACCTGAGCTGTACGCGACTGAACAGGGGTGGCCTCCGGCATCTCCTCATCTTCCGACTCCGACTCGGAATCACTTGAAAACGCGAGCTGCGGCACACTCTCAACGTAGGAAACGTGCTCTGCTTTAGCCTTGGCCTGAGTCTTCTTCTCTTCCTTCTTCTTCGCAATCTTGGGCTGTTCCTTTGGCTCATTGGCTTTGGGTTTCGCCTTCTCGCTCTTGCCAGACAGTGTGACACGGACGTGTTTCTGCAGGCTCTTGAACTTGTGCACGCTGGCGTCACACGAGGCACAGAACGGAACCTCACACTGTTCGCAACGCACGCAAGCAGGTTTAGACTCGCACTCCCCACAGCGCGGCAGCTTGGGCAAAGGTGGCAGCTTGGAGCGCTTGTGCTTGGCCATCACACGGGCTCGGTGGACGGCGGAATTGCAGTCGTCGCAGTAGAGCGAGTTGTCACACTTGGCGCATTTCCAGACAGCCACGCCAGGCTTTTCACACTCGATACACGTGCGGGTCTCCTCATTCTGCTTGGGCTCGTCCTCAACGCTGTCGTTTTGAGCAGGAGCTTTGACAACCGATGCCTTGACCGGCGTCGACGCCTTGGCTTCTGTCGCAGCATCTGCCTTGGGCTCGTGCACGAATCTGCAGGCGTCACCACGCGTGCACACGCCACTCTGGTAAAACAGACACGGTCTCTTGGTCTTCTCTGTCGGCGCGGGGCCGTCGGGCTTGGGGAGGCCCATCACGTGAGCATACAAGCAATCCGCACCGCGTGAGCAGTAGCCGCGCGAAAAGTGTCTGCAAACCTGCGAGCCTGAGATCGCCTGGATCTCCGGAGACACCACTGTTGGCTGCACAGTCTTGGCCTTCGGCTCTTTTTTCTTCTTCTCACGCGGAGCTTTTGCAACAACAGGAGGGGCAACCGCCGCGAACGCCGCGTTGTCCGTCACGTGGTAGTATCTACACAAAACTCAAATGTCAGTTCCATTCACTGCACCTCAACGAACAGCAACACCATCAACGCACTTGCACTGGTCACCCTTGCGGCAGATTCCGGCCGCGAAGCCACGGCACGGCTCACTGGTCTTCTTGAACTGGCGCTGGAGCTTGACCTTGAGCGACTTGCCGTACACTACTGCACCATTGGTCGCCTCTACGGCTCTCAAGGCGTGCTGCTTCTGCTCAAAGATCACCTGACTACATGGCAATACGATGGTTAGTCTCAATTGCACTGTGTCTAAAGTGTCCAAAGGTGTCAAATTGTCGGGGACGCACGCAGAGTTGCTTCCGTTGTGCCGGACACGCACGATGGGGCCGTAAGTACGGTACATGTTCATAAGCATGCCATCGGAAAGTTCCGTGCCGATGCCTGAGAGCACGATGGTGGCGTCCTCGCCCATGGGAGCGCCGTAGTTCATCGCCATGATGCACCTCAACTGTAAATGCCGTCGCTGGACTTTTTGGCTGGACGGCGAAGAGCTACTTAAAGTAGCGTTATTAAGTAACACAATAATAAAGTAGCGTTAGTGACATTTCAGGACAGCATGGCGGACCAAGGTGGTGACGCTGTTGCGAGTGCGTCCAGCGCGACGGGGAAGCGACGGCGGTCGGTGGAGAGTGGAAACGAGCAAGAGGAGACGAAGGCGGATCAGGATCAGGTCGAAGTGGCGACTTTCGAGCAGCAGGAGGGTGGGAATGGATTTGTGGGTGAAGAGGAGGAGAAGGCTTCGATTGCTGCAGCAAAAGAAGCAGCAGGCGGTGAAGATGAAGGAGAAAGTGATAGTGATGAAGAGGAGACGCTGGTGGTGCTGGAGCTCTGCGACTTCAAGAACCACCCGTTGCTCGACGACTACAGCTCTGCGACGCTAGAGGTGCGTGGACTTCAGTTGGTAGTATAGAAAACTGCGCTGGGTTTGACAAGATGGGAGTTCCGCTGTTGCTTGGTGTAGGGAATCGATACTGCGACACCGATGCTGAGAATCGGGGAGTATGCGCTGCACGGCCAGCTGGAAGAGACGGTGGGCACGAGCTACTTCTACGGCACGGACACATCCAGAGTGCCGGACAAGACGTACCAGTTCGCGGGCCAAACCATCAAGAGGATTAAGTTCACCATCGCACCACCGGAAGACATCTGATGACGGAGTTTCAACTTTAATGCAAAGCATTTGTAGAAGTACTGGGGGTATCTGGCGAGCGTGTACTTGATAATACTAGTAGTACCTGCTGGACGGGGTTGCCTTCAGATTCACACGATTTCGAGCGCTCCCTGAAAGAGCCTGAAACTCCATTCATTCGCTCTTATTTTCTTTTGTTATAAAGGCACCCCGCTCGTCAATTCCAGGCGAGGCAGTCACGCTAGGGTGGCACTACAAATTTTGCACCAGTCCGCTGTGCTTTCCCCACGAAGATCGACCTCCGACCCGTCGCCTCTGTTTGTGTGCATGCATCTCCGTTTAACGGTAGAGCTGCTCGACCGAGAGGTTCTTGGCAATCTCGAACTCCCACTTGTCGCCGTTGGCCAGCAGCTTGGCCTTGTCATACAGCAGCTCCTCGTGGCTCTCAGTGGCGAACTCGAAGTTGGGGCCCTCGACGATGGCGTCCACGGGACAGGCCTCCTGGCAGAAGCCGCAGTAGATGCACTTGGTCATGTCAATGTCGTAACGAGTCGTACGACGCGCACCGTCCGCGCGGGGCTCCTGTAAAACAACAATACAAAACAGTAATTAATGTTGCTTCTCCACAAGATCCGTTTATCGGCTCTCCACGTACCGCCTCAATAGTGATGGCCTGGGCGGGGCAGATCGCTTCGCAGAGCTTACAGGCAATGCATCTACAGTACAGCAAAAGCAGATTCACTGATGAGAACGCGACTTTTCCGACTGTACCACCAGAACGGCCACTGTACTTACCGCTCCTCGCCGCTCGGGTACCGACGCAGCGCGTGTTCACCACGGAAGCGCGGGCTGAGCATGCCCTTCTCGTACGGGTAGTTGATGGTGACCTTGCGCTCCACGTGCACCTCCCAGGCCAGCCACGTGGCGCGGAACACGTCCGAGAGGAAGAACGTGTCCGACATCTTCTCGATCACCTCGCCCCACGTGGGCTTGGGGTCCAGCTTGCCGGGCGTCGGCACGTTGGCGAAGCCGCGCGCGCTGCCGGCCACCGCGGCGGGC
>JAABLK010000019.1:69431-102799 GCA_012295415.1 Phytophthora chlamydospora | reverse complement strand
CTGTTATGTTTAGTTTCTGTCGGAGGCCTCTGCTATAGGCTCTCCGTGCACGCTATCTTGGTTTTACTATAGGGTCTCCGAACACGATCGTCGTTCGGGACTCACAAATCAGTGGAATACTTACCGGGCCTTCAACCAGCTGTTGTGCATAGCCGATCCTGCCGGTCGTCTTGGTCGGTCGTTAACATCTTGGCTTGAGTATAGTCGGAACTTGGAAAGATTTAGTGGGTACAAATCAGCACCCGGCGAGACACCCCCACCATCCGGAATGTTTCGTCGTCTGGAATGTCTCCGTCCGGAAGGCTCCGTCCGGAACACCACCGGTCAGAAGTCACTTGGACTCACTATGCCAGTCCGGAATGATTCGGAGGAGAAGCTTCCGGAAGTGGACTTGAGGTTCGTCCGGAACGTAGACTTTGTTCTGGAGCCGCCGCATTTTCGCACAACGGCTCGCATGTCCCCGCCAACCGAACTTCCTGACCAATCAGCGTCGGCTCTTTCCGGCGGATGCTGGCAAACGGCGCTACGACATTTTTGGTGGAGTCACATCGTGTCAGCTTCCCAAGCAATCTCGCCCGGATCCTCTGACGTGTCCAATGGCGTAGTGCCTATGGACCTCAGCTACGCTGAGGACGAGGAAGCTGAGCTTCATGCTGCTGAGCAGTGCAATGGCATCCGTCGATGCTATGGGTGCGGAAGCATCCAGCACCTGCGTCCATGTTGTCCGCTGCGCAAGCAGCGCCAGGCTCCGTCGAGCCGAGGCTCGGCCTCTGAGCCGAAGTCGGGCTCGTGGCAGGGAAATGCCAAAACCCAGTAGGCGAGGAGCGCCCTGCTGGGGAAGAACTCGGTTCTGTTGAGCCTCAGTGAGCAGGTCGACAGGACTTAGCCCCGAAGAGCGCCGTGCTCTCTAACAACACGGAACGTGTATGCAAGCCGGGCTTGCTGGGCGTTGAGGAAACCGTGAAGGGCTTTGAGAAGCCTTGGAGGCTCCTTATTGATTCTGGGGCGCCAGGCAATTATGCTCGACGCTCCAAGACGAAAGGAAGTCAGCAATATGCTGAGGCGCTGAAAGCGCGTAAGAGTGATATTATCACTGTCCGTCTCGCGACGGGGACCCGTGTCACGGTGCCCAAGGTTGCGGTAAACCTGGGTGTGAAGTTTCTGGACTTCGATAGCGTGGAACGCTATCTGGCCATCGATCTGGATTCCAGGTACGACCTCATTCTAGGCATGGCGTGGCTGAAGCGCCATGAGCCATGAATCGATTAGCGGTCGAAGACCTTAGGCGCTACGCGCTTGCCTCCTGGTGCAACTTTGGCGAGTCATGAACCCACCTCTGCTAGGACGCAAAAGTGCTATTGGCGCGGGCACTGGACCGAGTCGGTCAATGTGCTGGACATTGGAGTGTCCGAGTAAATGGACACTGGCGTCGAAGACGCGAGTCCTGAGCAAGGATCGAGAGCTGACCGTGAAGTGGCAGGTAACCCACTGAGTTATTCATCACGGCATGCCGGTCATGGCATGGTTGACGACTAGTCGAGGCATCAAGGGGAGGACCTTGACGACGCGGGTGGGGTGGCACCTAATCCACTGGGTGGGGGCTGGGAGCACTGCAGCTCCACACCGGCTCAACCAGAGCGACAAGAGGCGGAGACACCTGAAGACTCCTTTAGTCTGAACTTGCTGGCCTCTTCGAGGCGTACAGCTTCCACAAGGAGGCGGCAGCGGATTCAGATGGCGACTGCGAGACGCAAGGCGTCGGTTTTGACACACGATCTGTCTGTCGTGGACGATGATAGCGAGCAGCTATACACACTCGTTAATGGAGTGACCGGATATGCCGAGGGCAACGTCAGCCTCGAGGCTATACCGGCAGTGAATGCTCTGCTAGAGCTGGGCGAGATGTCCATTACCGAATTCGGTGATGCCTTATAGACTGGCGAGTTAGCCGAAGTGGTCATGATACGACCGGAGGAGGTGCTGAACCCCACGTCGCTAATGGATGAAGCTGTCCTTGACGACACGAAGGAGTCGCTCAGTGTGCGAAGCGGATGTTCGATCCTGAAGGACCCATCAGATCCCTTCTATCCTTTGGTCAAGCAGTATCAGGATGTGGTCCGCGCACGGGCTTACCTCCCGATCGAGGCGTTCGTCATGAGATTGACCTGGTTCCCGGAATCAAATACTGCGTGACACGGCAGTGGCCCTTACCGAAGGAGCAGTGCGACGTCATTAACGCGTTATTCAGTGTCAAGCACGCTGCGGGTATGGTGCGTGAGAGCAAGTCTCCGCACTCCACGCCGATGTTCTGTGTCAGAAAGCCTAATGGCAAGTGGCGTATTGTTCATGCTTTCAATATTCTCAACGCAGCCCCCATTCTGGCACAGACGCCGATTCCTAGAAAGAATGTTCTACAGACATGGTTGGATGTACGATGTACAGTGCGCTCGACTTAGTCGATGGTTATTACCAGTTGCTCATGCGTGCGAGCGATATTCCGCTGACAGCGATCAGCACTCCGAGCGGGATGCTCTGGGAGTGGCTGGTGATGCCCCAAGGGCTGTCGAACGCGCCTGCGACTTTCAATCGTCTGGTGACGCAGCTCTTCAGGCCCCTTCGGGCATTTGCACAGACGTACTTTGACGATATCTTCGTCCATAGTCGTGCTGCCGACGGCGGGTCTGACGTGGAGAACCCTAGTGACCACTTACGAGCGGTGCTCGAGTGCATGCGCACCAACAAGCTCTATGCCAACGCATCGAAATGCATCTTCGGAGCTGAAGAGATTCCTTTCTTAGGATGCTTCGTCGGGAAGCGTGGCCTTCGAGCAGATCCTGCTAAGGTCAAGGCCATCGTGGACTGGCCGGTTCCCAAGCACCAGAAAGACTTATGCAAGTGGCTTGGCCTCGCCAAGTACTTGCACAAGTACAGCGATAATTACGCTCACATGGCTCGGCCATTCTCCAATCTCCTCAAGAAGGATGAGGACTGGTGTTGGAACACCGAGCATCAATATGCTTCCGAAGCAGTCAAGGATTGTCTCCTTCATGCCCCAATGCAGGCGTTGCCAGGCCCTGGACGTCCATTCAGTGTCGTCTGTGACTCATTGGACTTTGCCATCGGCTGTTCTTTGCTTCAAGCAGACGCCAAAGGGCGTGAACGCGTGATCGCATTTGAGTCTCGCCAGCAGAGAAGAACTACCCCGTTCATGACAAAGAGCTACTTGCAATGAAGGATGCTCTCGTCAAATTCAGGGTGCACCTGCTTGGCTCTAAGCCGTTCGTGATCTTCACTGATCATGCGTCGTCATTACGCACCGCGACCCAGTCGCCTCACCTCTCGCAAAGGATGGCCGTTGGCTGTCCTTCTTCGCGGATTATAACTTCTAGGTGAAGTACAAGCCTGGCAGATAGGACAATCTTGCGGACGCGCTGTCACGTCGACCAGACTATGAGCTTGCTCATGTCACGACGGTCACCTCGTCTTTAACAGACTTGAAACGCGCTGCATTTGCGCGAGATGACATGTGTGTCGCTCTGCTACGTGCTCTTGGGAGCAAGGAGCTTGAAAACGCGGACAAGCCATTGTCCGCGCACTTGCGTGCGAGCCTGCACCGCTATTCCGTCGCTGACGGTTTGTTGTACTACAGCACGGGTGCGGCAGACACCCCTCGTGTCGTGGTCCCTCCTGATGAGGACCTCAAGTATCGGATCCTCTACGAGGCCCCTGATACGGCGCTTAGCGGCCACCTTGGTCGCGAGAAGACCTACAGCTCTGTGGGCCGGACCTATTGGTGATCCAAGCGGTACAAATAGACGAACACGTATGTGCGCACATGCGAGACGTGTCAACGGGTGAAGCCTTCACCGCATGCGGCTGCGCCGCTGGCAAGTTTGGCGGTTCCCTCTAGGTGTTGGGAGTCCATGAGTTTGGACTTTGTGTTCGGCCTTCCGAAGGACTCGGATGGCCACACGGGCATCGTGGTCTTCGTTGACCGATTGAGCAAGATGGCTCATCTAGCGGCAGTGCCGGATACCGTGGACGGTGAAGGTGCAGCGAAGCTATTCATCGATCGGGTCTTCGCCAAACCCGTATCGATTGTCTCGGACCAAGACCCCCGCTTCACTGGGAAGTTTTGGGACGCTGTCTTTAAGGTGCTGGGCACCAAGTTGGATATGCCCACAGCGGATCATCCGCAGACCGATGGTCAGACCGAGCGCGTGAACCGCGTTGTTGAGGAGATCCTCCGTAGCATTTGTGCTGAAACGCCGAGGTGTTGGAACACTATGCTTCCACACGTCGAGTTTGCGTTGAACAACGCTGTGCATGCTTCCACAGGCTACACCCCGTTCTACGTGAACGGTTCACTCACCCGCGCGTCCCGTTGACGCTACCACTACGTGGTTCTGGGTTTGGTGGGGGAGAGATAGCCGATCGGCTTGCTGATATCAGCCCTCTCACTGTTCGTAAACAGGTTGACGAATTGCTATCATCGTGTCTGAGTGTCCTTCGACACGTGCGTGACGCTATGGCTGAGAGCCAAGACAAACAGAAAGAACAAGCTGATGTTAAAGGCAAAAGAAATGTTGAGAGTTATGAGGTCGGGGACCAAGTGTAGCTAAGCGCTAAGCCCCTACCTACACATGCAGTGTCTGCAATCTTCAAGATCAAGTTGCGCCCGCGCTTCGCAGGACCGTTCACGGTCGTGGCCAAGTAGGGCCTGGCGTACACGCTCAATCTTTCGAAGAAGATACGCACATACACCGTGTTTTACGTTGGCTTGCTCAAGCCATATCGGGACCCGGTGCAGGTGGGTTCCCAGTCACTGGCGCCCAATGTGGCGGATCCACGGGTTCCTGCTGCAGACGCAACAACATGTCGATCTGGCCCTCCAGTCGAGCCAAGCCTTGTTCAAGGCGCTGCAGCCGCTGCACACCGGAAGCAGGGGTCTCAACCCACTCAAGGCGCTCATGGAGCTCGCGGATCGTACGATCATGGTAATCAAAGTCTTGAGAAGCTCGATGGAGCATTTTGCGATGCCGTTTAACGCCCCCATGCAGTTCGGTCACCGAGCTTTGGAGACGTTCGAACTCCTCGAGTCGAATCGGCTCCTCCTCCTGCGCCGTCCCGCCGGCGTTGCTCGATGAGCAAGGGAATCTCCACTTTTATGTGGAACGTATTCTAAAGCGGCGTCGCCGTAATGGCCAGAACCAGTATCTGGTGAAGTGGCGCGGGTATACTCCCTCAGAGAACTTATGGGAGTTTGAGGTGCCACTCCGGCAAGACTGCCCAGACGTCGTGGACGATTTTGATCACCACAATCGAGGGCGCTCCCCGAGCCCACGTCCGTCATCTCGGGCGTCTCTCGCTTCCCGACAAAAGGTCGGGAAGCTATCAGACCAGACACTGAGCTCAAGAGGTGGTCTGAAGCTGCTGCAACAAGAGATCCACCCTGGTGGAGACTGACAGCGCTCGCTGGAGCATACCGGTTAGGCCCGAGGGGTCGATTAGACACCGCTGGCGCATTGCGCCTCACCTTGACTTTCGCAAAGTCGAACCGGTGCTTATGCTCAAGAGGAGCGTCAGTCTCAGAAAGCTGGCTCGCAGAGCCTCGAGAGACGGAAGGCGCCGAGCTCGCTCCACCCAGTTGGCGAATTGAGCATCGTCCTCATGGACGAGTGTGGTGAAGCAGTTCCAGGAAAGTGCCGATGGACTGAGAGTTTCCGACTAAGGAACGCAATCGAAGGCTGTCGCAGCTGCGACATGAAATCGACGTGGAGATGACGTGCAGTGCGGGTATAGACGGTGCCAGATCTGAGCCCGTTCTGATCCAGATGCGACATGTGACCTTCAACGTGGGACAGGGGAAATGCGACACGCGACCTTGGTGGGACGAGGAAGATCGGGAAATCGGAAGTGCGACCTGGGTCGAGAGTGCAACCTAAGTCGGAAGTGCGACCTGAAACGGAAGTGCGACCTGAGTCGGAGGTGCGACCTGAAACGGGAACGGACCCCGGCCGATGATGACGTGAAGGCCCGATGGAAACCTCGATGGAAGGTCGACAGTGGGTACACGACGAGAGGCTCACAGAGCTCGAGCAAGATGGGTACAGAGAGCCCCGAGGGAACATAGGTGGAAGATCGACAGTGGGTATACAATGGGAGGCTCACAGAGCCCGAGTAAAGGTGGGTACAGAGATCGAATAGCTAGGAATTGTAAGTCAGTCCCGAATATACTTCGTAGCACGCAAGTCTCAAGTCAGCCTCAGTCGCCCAGAGACCGCACCGATAACGCGGAGGACGGCCCAGGACTGCTTCGGTGCACTCACCCCCCAACACTCCGTGCCTGAAACGAGGGACACGTTAAATATATCCCGTCGAGGCGAGCAAGCTACAAGGGCTCGACTAGGACGAGGCAGCACGTGCCGGCACTGATAACGCCGCGCAAACCCCGAACGCCGCCGCCCCAAGAACGAGGCGCGCCAGACGACAACAAGCGCGAAGTGACGTCCAAACCACGTCGCGCTACCCCCACGCTTCAAGACTCGAAGCGCCCAACATCCACTCCGTCCCAGAGCTACGCTAGGCGAGTCGTGGGATTTACCCGCCGCGGTCGATGTACCGATCGCCACGGGTTTGTGTGAGACTGAACTCGCAAGTTTCTGCGAGGGCACTCCTCCACACGAGCTCCCCCTCACGGAGGGCGATGGGAATCGTCCACACCGCGGGAACGGAGGCACGACGTGCCTGAGCAGCAAGCCGAGCGCCATATTCGGTAGGTGTGGTCTCCTGTGGAGTGAGGAACTTCTCACGGAGAGCCACTCGAGCAGCCTGCTCATTAGCAGTAGAGGCCGCCGGCCCAGCCAACCAGGTCCACAAGTACGTTGAAGCCACGACTTCAGCGGGGTTGCGAGGCTCAAAGCCATACACTCTGCGCGAGCTGAGGAGTGGCCGCGTCTCGGGGCGCTGGAAGCGCCGCACCTCTCCTTCTTCGAGCTGATGCTCTTGCACCTCATCGAGAGGATTGGTGACCACACCACTCTCCAGCCCGGACGATGCGCGAAGCGCAGTCAACCCTTGGACTGCCCCAGAGTCGGGGAACAGGTTCAGAGTGCGGCGCTCTCGCGCCGCTGGCTCAGGAGAGCGTGGAGCTGGCTCCTCGGGAGAACCCATCGGCGTGTCGGACGAATAGTCCAGCTCCTCCTCGAGGTTGTCGAAGAGCTCGTCTCGAGCTAGACGGATTCGGTGCGCAGTGCCTGTGTCGGTGTTGCCTGGCGCCGTCATCGTGGACCGTTGTCCGTGGCGACGACTGTTCTCGGAGTGACACTCCTCCACAGAAAGCGTTTGACGCGGAGGTGCCGTAGGGCTAGAGACTGGAGAAGCGCTAGGTGATGAAGAGGCCATAGAGCGTTGCTCGGCACGTTGGGGAATGCGGTCGAATGACCAAGAAGCCTGCGGGCTTGCACGCAACCACGGGACCTTGACAGGAAATGGCTCGTTGAACTTGGAAAGTTCTTGAGCGCGGACTTTGATGTCAAGTGACTCCGCTGTGGAGGCAAGTCGAGTGATGACACGTGTATCCTCAGTCTGGTGGGGGAGGGTGTAACGGGGTTAAATAAAATTAACCAGAAATCAGTAGGTGGCTTCACAGTCACTCAATCTGCCTTTGACTAGGCCTCACTATGCTAGCTAGTGAGTCCCTTACATTCAGAACACAGGCGGCTCTGCCGCGATAAACAACAATACATTCAGTTCACATTTTGAAGCCTAGTGTTCATTGCCTTCGGATAAGGTATATAAATCCTCTGGAGTCCTTAATTATCCTTAATTAAGGTACTCGTGCAATCTCTCGTATAGAGCCTGCAAGCTATCAAATACACTAGAGACTCTCTGAGTCTGTGTCTTCCTCTGACGCTAAAGCTACTGCAGCCCCGCTGCATGGTGGTTGTGTTTGTTTCTGGTAGCTGATATTGCTCGAGCCTTCAAACTGTGCTTTGTATGCTGTTATTCTCGAATGTCACCATATTTGAGCAGTACAAAGCGATCCAAGCTCTGGTTTATATGTGGCGGAGAAGATTTAAAATAACCGGGCCGGACGGAGCTCCATGCCCTAAGCGAAGTGAAGATCGAAGATGATCTATGCTACGCTGTAGCCTTCTCACGCCAGATCTGTCAAGAATTAAATCTTGACGAGCAGCAAGACCTGGTTCTGGTAGTTATTTCTGCTATCGAGCGATTCATTGATGGTGCTGAGGCCATTACCTTGACCATTGGCCAGAATACAATCATTATTGTGGATCTGACAACACCAAAAGCAGTGATTGAGGCCACCGACGATGATTTCACAGCCGTTCTCAATCGCCATCAAGATCGTCTGACCCACCAGTACGGTGGAGTGGTCATCGGTAGTATATGGGGTCAGTGAAAGCTTCTTTGAGAGCAGTACGACGAAAGCCGTTCCTTTCAAAACACTGTCATCAGAGTATCTAAGCTACCCGTAAAGGACGCCTGGGCCGAAAGCGAATTTGATCGAAGATTTGGTGACCTCAAAACCTTTGCACTGGGCTTCGCGTATACCCACACGGCTGAGAACGATTTCAGTACACTGAAGAGCGTGAAAATGCCGAGCCACACCCGCCTCCGTCTTCTCCATGGAAGGCGTGCTTCACACATAGAATTACGTCAAGCTTGTCACTGTAGCCGGCTCAAGCATCCAAAAAGCAAGCGTCTGAATACAGTAGAATCTGTAGAGCCGAAGAAGGAAGGTAATTCACACTGCAAGCTTTATACTTCCTTATTTCACGATTCTATAAATCCTAATTTCACTGCACTTGGGTATTAGGTACTGCATACTAGATATATGAAGCCTGGATATAGGTACCCACGGCAGCCTCTTAAACAACCTCGTATAGGCTTAGACCCCACTTTCACGTGCGAACAGCATTGCCCAGAGCATCTTGGTTAGCTTGCCATGTTTCGGACCAAAGTGGCCGCTGCTCAATTGCTTAGAGTCCTGCGGGAAGTGGTACCTTTGACCTCAAAGCCAAAATACCTTTTTAAAGTCGGTAGGACCCTCTCGTGTATGGCTAGGCGATGTAGATTCGGATTATAATATATGCTTTTTGTGTTGTGTTTATACAAAGTATGTCCCGATTATTATTATACGTTTTTGGTTGCACTTGTACCACGCTGAGGCAAGCAGCCCAAGATGGCCAACAACTTTATCGGCTTGGAGTATTGTTGTGTTCGCACTCGATTATTCCATTGTATGTTTAATATTTTAGACAGCGCTACAATTTCACTTCCTGCAAGGTTTTACCAGAATATTTCAGTCTCTATCTGCCACTAAATCACCGTTTTTATAATTCAGAATCACGGGCATCGCTTGTTGGATCGTGCTAGAGCAACAGAAGTTTTAAGTTTAAAAACGGATATTATTTGACATCCCCCGGTACGAAGAGGAGGGATGGCATGGCACTCAAATCCGGAAAGTATTATGTTGCTCTAGACTACTCCTTCGCTTGTTAAGCCTCCAGCTTTAGCTGCTTGACCAGTCGGGTGCAGCAGACAAAAACTTTGCACCCGAATCGGCAAACGTGTACGGCTCGAGTATCTTGTTTTGACATTACTCCGAGTGCAACCGGGGCAGATTTTATATTTGTTTTTATACTCCAGGTAGGATTGAACCAGGAAAAATAAAGTCGTATTGTAGTGCAGAGTACTATTTCGTAAAATGCTGTCCCTCCGTCTCACGTACCCTCACTTGAGAGGGGGGGGGGGGCTGATCGCACCGCGGAACAGCGGCTCTCACCCGCGATCGTCGTGCATGTGCTTGCCAACTCCGCGCACCTCGCCTCAGGCCAGCGACGCCACGTTGTCGGTATCACTTGGCACGCGCCAAACGCCCGTCCCAGTGGGACGGGGAAGGCAGGTCACGTCGTTGCGCAGTATTTCGTCCAGTTCTGACAGCAAAAAGCGGTGCTTCAGCCCGACTCTTCAACATGAGTACAGTTGTTGCTCGCCCGTCTTGTCCGGCCGCGACCAGCGCATTGGCCCGAGGCACGCGTCCACATGCCACACGCTCCTATGTGAACCGATTTCTTTCCGTAGAGTCCGTCGTTGGGCGGTAAGCCAATTAATCTCTAGCAACCGTTGCCAGTTGGCGAAGCCGGCGTGAAAAAGATGGCCAGCAACTGGAACAGCTTGAGCGCAAGCACCCGGGAGGTTTGAGGCAGGACGACAGTCTCCCTCCCGGGATCCGCTTGGGTGTACGATCTCATTCCGCAATTTGCTTGGCCGCCGACACAACTCGGGTCGACACCCGCACCCTTCGCAAGACTCCAAGCCACGGCTACCATGCCTTCCAACAGGGCGATATCGTCAGCAGCCGCCCTGGTGCTCGGCGTCGCGGCGGCGATTCTGTCGCCAACCGAAGCGCTGACCGACCTCAAGACCGACTGGGACGCCTATGTGAGCGCTCTCACCATTCCGGAGGTCATCGACATGACAAACGGTGGGGCCATCGACATGCAGATCGGCCGATCAACGCACAACTGGACGGAGGACGGGTCCCTTGCCGGCGCAATCTACGGATACGCGCTCAAGAACTCCACGCCGACGTCTCCCGGGCCCACCATCAAGGTCGCTCGGGGCGTGCCGATCAACATCACCTGGTACAATGAACTGGAAGCGCCACACCTGCTCCAAGAAAGCGTGCAGTACACGCTCACGCAGCATGCGTCTGCGTGCTACCCGTACTGCGGCGTACCCGTTGTGACGCACGTGCACGGCATGGAGTCACCCGCCCGATTTGACGGCCTCCCGTACCTGTCAATCTACAAGAACCAGAGCCAGGAATTCCACTACCTGAACAACCAGTCTGCGTCAACGAAGACCTACCACGACCACGCGAACGGCCTCACTCGCTTGAACACGTGGGCCGGGCTCATGGGCGCCTACGTCATTTCCGACGCAGAGCTCGAGGCCTCGCTCAACCTCGACATCGAGACAGACATCCCGCTCATCTTAACGGACCGACTCATCAGCAATGCGGGCAAGATCATGTACTCGGACGACAACTGCAACGAAGGCGCGACAGTGTGGGTGCCCGAATCCTTCGGCTCGGTGAACCTGGTGAACGGGGTAGTGATGCCGTATGTTGAGGTGCCGCCTGCCCAAGTGCGCTTCCGCCTGGTGAACGCCGCGAACGCTCGCCATTACAACTTGACGGTCCCGTTCGCGGACAAGTGCAAGGTGGTGGCGACCGACTCGGGGTTCGTTGGGGAGCCGAAAACTGTGGCCACAGACCTCGTCATCTTCCCTTTTGAACGAGTGGAGTTCGTGTGCGACTTCAGTAACGACGCCAATGGGACGACGTACGACCTGGAAGATAAGCAGACGACACCGGACCAGGCGACCCCATACGACAACCGCGTGATGCAGTTCCGGATCATTGAAAGCTTGAAGACGGATACGATGGAGGTGCGCGAGATTCCGTCCTCGTTAACCCCGTACAAGTCGCTCAAGGAGCTGTACGAGGCTGGAGGCAAGGAGCGCACGCTCATTCTTGGTGAAATGGAGACGGAGGTGCTGTGTCCCACGATGAGCATCTTACTCTACCGCTCACAGCAGGTCAACACGTCCGGTATCACGGGCAACCTGCACTGCACCAAGGGAACGGTCGAGAAATGGAACTTCCAGAACCCGACGGACGACCCGCACCCGTTCCACTGGCACTTGATCAACGCACAGTGCGGTGAGACTGAGGAGACGATGAACACGAACGAGCTCAAGGATGTGGTTGTCATCCCCAACGCCGGAGAGCGTGCATCAGACACCATCACCCAGGTTTGTTACGTGGCCTGCACGCCCGGTGACTACCTTATTGAGGGAAGCACTCGTGGGGCCAAGGAGTTCAACTTCGACACCACGGAGCCGTACGTCGCTCACTGTCACATCCTCGAGCACGAGGAAAACGCCATGATGGCGTGGTTCAACATCATGGACGTGGACGACGGCTACGCGGACGACAACGGCATCACGGCCGGCACCCAGATCACCAACACCGTGATTGCTACGGCCATGGGCATGAGTGTGTTGGGCGGCCTCGCCACGACGCTGTCAGTCTTGGTGCTTTCCGTGAAGCGGCTGAATTTCTTGGCGAGCCCGACAGCCTTGTCAGTGGCGTTTGCGCTGTCGTCAGGTGTCATGCTGTTCATCGGCCTCGCGGATCTCTTTGGCGAGGCACTGACCTTCTACCGAGCGGCATACACCACTGGTAATGTCGACCCGGAAGCTTACGAGAAGGGCGGGACGGCAAGTACGGGAACGTGCGACAACACGTGCAACGGCAACGCGTACCTGACCACGGTGGCAGCCTTCCTCGGCGGTGTGGTGGTCATCTTGCTGGTCGAGTTCGTGGTGCACAAGATTTTCGGGCGCAAGAAAGCTGCTGGTGAGAAATCCAACGCCCCTGTGAGCCTCGCCGAGGCCGAGGACGTGGAGGAGGGTAACAAGGCGGGCTTTGCCTCCCCGGTCACGAACAGCCCTGCCGGTGTTCACCACGAGGAGCTTGCGAGTCCGGCGACCGCAGAGTCGTCCAACCTGCTAGAAGAGCAAACCGACCAGAAGGAGGAGTTCCGCCGAGCTGGCGTCATGATGGGCATCGGCGTGGCCATTCACAACTTCCCAGAAGGACTTGCCCTCTTCGTCTCTTCCCTCTCTGGACTACGATCGGGTATCGTGCTCTCCATTGGAATTATCATGCACAACTTTCCGGAAGGAGTCGCTATTGCTGCTCCGGTGTACTACGCTACGGGGAGCAAGATGGAAGCTTTCAAGTGGACGGCCTTGAGCGGTATCGCTCAACCGTTTGGTGCTGCTATCGGCTGGGCTGCGGTTTCGGGCGGCATGAGCTACAGCTTGCAGGCGTCGCTCTATGGCGTCGTGGCCGGCATGTTGGTGTGCATCACGGTGAAGGAGTTGCTGCCAGGTGCCTACAAGTTCGACCCGAGTGGGAAGTCGTTCGTCATCGCGTTCTTCGGTGGGCTGCTTATCATCGCGAGCAGTATCATGGCCTTGAAATATGCCGGCTCAAGCTAACTTTGCGTGTCCAGTCTCAGACTGTGGCTTCACAAACCACGTCGTTCGAGACTTTCAAATAAATAAGCAAGTCATTCTTGATCATGAACGCTGCTTGAGTCGTTCGAATGCTGGGGATTGTGTAGATTTCGCCAGAGGCAGCATCCCAACCCAAGTTACAAGCAGTTTTACGCGCTGGCACTATGAATACCGCTCAAGCGCGACTGGAACTTGTGAAAGTCCGCTCTGCAAAACGCTTGCACGATCGCATTGAAGCAGTTTTAGGCACCGCCCACGGAGGCCGAGATATGGCGCGTCAGATTGGATAAAGGCACGTGTCCGCGCTTTAAAGTGGCGGCGCCAAGCCGAGCGCTTTGTTTGATGCAGCTTGGTAACCACCATGCCTGCCCGACGTCGCTGTCGCCACTGCGCTGGGCTGCAATAGAACGTAGTTTCGCTTCGCTTTGCCTGCTTCCATCCGAACTGATCAACTCCGAGCGCCCGCGTTGCTGGACTCGAGCACAACCTCATTCCGCAATTCTTGTTCTGCAAGCACCACCCCATCAACAGCCAGCGACAAGCGTATCAACAGCACCACCCCATAGCCATGCGGTTCCTATCTGCTACCGCAGCGGCGGTGATCTGGGGTGTTGCGAACGTTTCGCTGCCCGTGAATGCACTCTCGGACCTCAAGACCGACTGGGACGCCTTCGTTAACGCCCTCCCCATTCCGAGGGTCATTGACTTAACCAGTGGCGGTGCCATCGAGATGCAAATCGGCTCCGCATCGCATGACTGGACCAGTGACGGATCGCTATCGGGCACGATCTACGGGTACGCGCTCAAGAATGAAACACCGTCGTTTCCGGGGCCAACCATCAAGGTGTCCAAGGGCGTGCCAATCGACATCACCTGGTACAACGAGCTTGAGGCGCCCCACCTGCTCCAAGAAAGCGTGCAGCTTTCACTCACACTGCAAGCTTCAGCATGCTACCCGTACTGTGGAGTTCCGGTCGTCACTCATGTTCACGGAATGGAGTCGCCGGCGAGATACGACGGCCTCCCGTACCTGTCGATCTACGCGAACCAGACCCAAGAATTCCACTACACGAACAACCAGAGCGGGTCCACCAAGACGTATCACGATCACTCAAATGGTTTGACGCGGCTCAACACGTGGGCTGGCCTTGTCGGCATCTACATCATCGAGGACGCCGACACAGACGCCAAGTTGAATCTCGATGTCGAGACGGACATCCCGCTTGCGTTGAGTGATAAACTCATCAGCAACTCCGGCAAGATTTTGTATTCGGACGACAACTGCAACGAAGGAACTACGGTCTGGGTACCGGAGTCATTTGGCTCTGTCAACCTAGTGAATGGCGTGGTCATGCCCTACGTTGATGTGCCACCCGCTCAAGTGCGCTTCCGCCTCGCGAATATCGCGAACGCTCGCCACTACAACTTGACGGTGCCATTCGCAGACAAGTGCAAGGTCATCGCAACGGATTCGGGCTACGTGGGCACTCCAACAACGTTGACTGAGAACCTCGTTGTATTCCCGTTTGAGCGTGTGGAGTTCGTGTGCGACTTCACTGGAGTCACGGATGGCACGACGTTCGACCTTGTCGACAAGCAAACCTCCATTCAGGCGACGACGTATGACAACCGCGTGATGCAATTCCGGGTCGATGCTAGTTTGAAGACGAGCACGATGACGGTGCGTGATATCCCGTCCACGCTGACCCCGTACAAGTCTCTCAAGGAGCTCTACGAGTCTGGAGGCAAGGAGCGAACGCTGGTCCTCGGTGAAATGGAAGAAACTGTGCAATGTCCGTCGATGAGTCTTCTGCTGTATCGATCCCAGCAAGTGAACACATCCGGCATCACCGGGCATTTGCACTGCACCAAGGGAACGGTCGAGAAGTGGAACTTCCAGAACCCCACAGACGACCCGCACCCGTTCCACTGGCATGTAATCAACGCACAGTGCGGTGAGACTGAGGAGACCATCAATACCAACGAGCTCAAGGACGTCGTCGTGATTCCAAACGCTGGCGATCGATCGTACGATACCATCACTCAAGTTTGCTATGTGGCGTGCACCCCTGGCGACTACCTACTGGAAGACAGCACACGTGGCGCCAAGGAATTTAACTTTGAAACAACGGATCCGTACGTTGCTCACTGTCACATCCTCGAGCACGAAGAGAACGCTATGATGGCGTGGTTCAACATCATGGACGCGGACGACGGCTACGCGGACGACGATGGAATCACCCCTGGCACGCAAATCACTAACACTGTGATTGCTACAGCCATGTGCATGAGCGTCCTCGGTGGGTTTGCCACGACGCTGTCGATCTTGGTGATTTCCGTGGAAAGTCTCAACTTTTTGGCGAGTCCAACGGCGCTGGCAGTAGCGTTCGCGTTGTCCTCGGGTGTCATGCTGTTCATCGGCCTCGCGGATCTCTTTGGCGAGGCTCTGACGTTCTACCGTGCGTCGTATACCCCTGGTGCGGTCGACCCGGAGGCCTACGAGAAGGGCGGGGCGGCGAGTACGGGAACTTGCGACAACGTATGCAACGGCAACGCGTACCTCACCACAGTGGCGGCTTTCTTCGGCGGCGTCCTGATCATTTTGTTCGTGGAGTTCGTGGTGCACGGCATCTTCGACAAGAACAAGGCGAAGAACAAAAGGGAAGAGAACAAGACGGACGAAAAACTAGAGAACGGGGCCGACGAGCAGATCGAATCTCCGGCATTTGACAGTTTGACGAGTGAAAACGGTCGTGAGCTCGAGAGCCCCAGGCCCGGGGAGAACACCGCCCCGGTGGTGCCAGGACTGAAAGCAAAGGAGGAGTTCCGCCGAGCTGGCGTCATGATGGGCATCGGCGTGGCCATTCACAACTTCCCAGAAGGACTTGCCCTCTTCGTCTCTTCCCTCTCTGGACTACGATCGGGTGTCGTGCTCTCCATTGGGATCATCCTGCACAACTTTCCGGAAGGAGTCGCCATTGCTGCTCCGGTGTATTACGCCACGGGGAGCAAGATGGAAGCTTTCAAGTGGACGGCTTTGAGTGGCATCGCGCAGCCCATGGGGGCGGCTATCGGCTGGGCTGCCATCTCTGGTGGCATGAGCTTTGGTTTGCAGGCGTCGCTCTATGGCGTCGTGGCCGGCATGCTGGTGTGCATCACGGTGAAGGAGTTGATCAAGGGCGCCTACAAGTTCGACCCCAAGGGGAAAGTGTTTGTGATAGCCTTCTTTGTTGGTATGGCCATCATAGCATTCAGTGTCATGGCTCTGAAGTATGCCGGCTCCGGCTAAGCAATGGATCATTGAGAATCAATCAGCAGACTTTGCATTCACGCTGATCACGTGCAGTAAGAGAGGTGTGGTGCTCAGCTAGAGCCTGTGCAGTTTTAAGGGCCACCAGACTCACCGCGATGATGGCCATCAAGAACGATTGCACCGAATAGCTTTCCGCTTGGGTCGAACCTGCAGCACCGGGCAGAAGCGCCTTGGCTGACCACCATGCCCGCAACTAGTGCGAACAGTCTCGTTTCCAGGGCGTCGCTCATGAGCTGCTCATACCGCCCGAGACAGCAGCCCTTGCCAGCGCCAACAGCATGACCCGCAAGATCAGCAAAGGTCCGAATTAAATAGAGAAATATAATAATTGCTTTATTATTTAAACACTATTATTGGGTTAACATGTATATTTTATGTACAAGTATAAATTAGTCCGATATTATTAAAAATAAATACGATAAGTATCGCATTTGGAGAGTTTTAGAAATCCTGTATTCGAAACCCTGCTAAGTTACTGGGGACTAATTTCCGCTGAAGAACGATACTGCGGACATTTCATCGAAGTCCATCTGGCCGCATCAATTCGAAGACCAGCACTTCTCAAATTGGGGCCAGACAACCAGCAGTGTGTTGCATGCATCTGACAGGCAATTTTGTGTGCCTGTCCCGACGGCGCAACAAGCGAAGCCAGCGAAGCGCTTCGCCTTGTGAGCCATGCGATTAATGCACGACAAGTAGCGGTGGCACGGGTTGTCCAGGCACTTCCACGGGATCAATTCTTGAACGGTGCCTTCGAAAGCTGTCATCTCCCCGTTGGCTTCCTCATCCCAATATTTGAGGAGTTGTGGGTAGCGCTTGTCGGCGGGAATCTTGCTTGTCGTGCGAGGTTTAGACTTCGGCTTAGCCCTTGCGCATCGAGGGACGAGACCACGAGCGTCATCAACGCCAGAGCCACCACCGAGAGAACCACCAGAACCACCACCGACAGAGCCACCACCGAGAGAACCACCACCACGAGAACTGCCACCGAGAGAACCACCAGAACCATCACCGACAGAGCCACCACCAGAGTCAACACGGACAGAGTCATCTCCGTTTTCAGAACGACGAGCACGCTTGATCGATGGCTCGGCAACTGGGCTTCTTTTCGCTTCAGTCGCCATGGCGCCGTCCGCCATTGGCCTGGTCGATGCGCCGCGACGATGTTGGAAGGCGAGCCGTAGCTGTAGTCTTCATCGATTTCAGCAAAAGCTGCCACACTGAGGATGGCATCTCCGCAAAGGTCGATCACCTCGCGCGGCAGTGGCTGAGCTTGGACCTCAGGCGTTTCTGCTGCGGATCCTGGCCCGCCGACAGCGGACGCGCCAAGACCCACACGTTGAGGGACACGAAGCCAATCCCTTATCGACCCCTGTTGGGCGGTCTTCTGGTGTGGAAGATCGTGGCGAGAGCGTGCCATTTTCAAAATGAACTTGGACGCGCGGCAATGCGCTTCAAGGGCGACTCGGCCGTGGCGAACAGGCGCTCCAGTAGCTTGATAAAGCACAGCAGTGGGTCTCGACATTGAGCTGGCTCGACACGCTGAGGTAGGACGGGCGGTCGAAGAAGTCCTTGGTGTAGTCGTGGCGGTGGCCAAGGTTGGACCACTGGCGTCACTGCTGAAATAGAGCCAGTAGAGCTGACTGATTTGCATCGGGAACGCGTTCATTAAGCGCAGCTGTGCCGCGGGCTAGAACATTTTTTTCTGAAAAACTATTCGCTATTTATTCATATTTGTTGGCAATTGTTTTCAGGATCGAATTGAACTGTATACTGGGCCCCATATATTTACTAATAATCGAATCAATTTAACTATTTATTTTTAGGTCGAAATAATTGACAGAACCTCATTTTATGAACTTCGATGCTCGCTCGATCACAATTTGTTCGTGCTTCGGCTCTGGCTGCGCGATGGAAGTCCCAGCCTAGAGAGAAGATCACCAGGTGAAGATCACATCGTCACAATAGCAGTGGCGAGTGCCCTTAGAAATGAATCGACAGACTTTGCATTCATGTTCGTTACGTGCAGTGAGAGGTGCTGCACTTAACTAGAGCCTGCGTAGTTCAGGGCGACAAGACTCAGCGCAATGATGGCGATACCGATGAAGAACGATGGCACGAACAGCTTTCCGCTTGGGTCGAACCTGTAGGCACCGGGCAGAAGCTCCTTGGCTGTGATGCACACCAGCATGCCCGCAACAAGTGCGTACAGTGTCGCTTCCAGGGCATAGCTCATGCCGCCCGAGACAGCGGCCCAGCCAATGCCGGCGCCAAGAACCTGCGCGAAGCCACTGATGATGGTCCACTTGAACGCTTCGAGCTTGCTTCCCGTGGCGTAGTACACCGGCGCAGCCACAGCCACACCTTCGGGGAAGTTGTGCAGGATGATGCCGACGGACAGCACGATACCCGTGCGGAGACCAGCGAGCGAGGACACAAAGAGTGCCAGTCCCTCCGGGAAGTTGTGGATGGCTATGGCGATGCCGGTGAGTACGCCCGTGCGACGGTATTCCTCCTTCACCTTCCTCTCCTCCTCGAGAAGCGCTTCGTTTTCCTCTCCAGCAGGGCTGGCAAGTTCATGGCGGACAGCACCGTCAGGAAGAGGAGTTCCGGGAACAGGAGAGGCAATGTGCACAACACTCGGCTTCTCAGCTCCGTCCACCATGATGGCCTTTTCACCATCCGCCTCCTCCAGGTCAGCGTTCGCCGCAGCCTTACGGTCCTTGCGCTCGAAGACGGAGTGCACCAGCCACTCCACCAGCAGAATGATCGCCATACCGACGAAGAAGACACCAGTAGCAGCTAGGTACGTGTTACCGTTGCACGTGTCGTCGCAAACTCCCGTAGACGTGGTGCTTCCGCCGTGCTCGTAGGCCTCGGGGTCGCTCGTGCCAGGCGTGAACGCAGCACGGTAGTACGTCAGAGCTTCAGCGTACAGGTCAGCGAAGGCGATGAAGATCATGACACCAGCCGACAGAGCAAAGGCGATCGACAGAGAGCGCGGGTCGGCCAGGAACTTGAGACGCTCCACTGAGATGACGAGCACCGACAGGGTCGTGGCGATGCCACCCAGCACACTCATGCCCATAGCCGTAGCGATGACAGTGTTAGTGATCTCCGTGCCGGCCGTGATGCCGTTGTCGTCCGCGTAGCCGTCGTCCACGTCCATGATCTTGAACCAGCTCATCATGGAGTTCTCTTCGTGCTCCAGAATGTGGCAGTGAGCAACATAGGGCTCCGTCGTGTCGAATCCGTAGTCTTTGGCGCCGCGCGTGCTGTTGGCGATGAGGTACTCGTCGGGGGTGCAAGCCACGTAGCAGACCTGGGTGATGGTGTCTGTAGCACGATCACCGGCGTTCGGGATCTTGGCGACATCCTTCAGGTGGTTCGTGTCGATGGTTTCTTCCGTCTCACCGCACTGCGCGTTCACCAGGTGCCAGTGGAACGGGTGGGGGTCGTCCGTGGGGTTCTGGAAGTTCCACTTCTCGACCGTACCCTTGGTGCAGTGCAGGCTGCCGGTGATGGTCGTCATGTTAATCTGCTGCGAGCGGTACATGATCATGTCGTACAGCGGGCACTGCAGCGCCGTGTCCATTTCTCCGAGGATGACCGTGCGTTCCTTTCCGCCGGCCTCGTACAGCTCCTTGAGCGACTTGTACGTGATGAGCGTCGACGGGATCTCGCGGTACTCCATCGTGTCGGTCTTCAAGCTCTCCACGACGCGGATCTGCATGATACGGCCGTCGTAAACCGTCGGCTGGTCGGCCGTTTGGTTATCCTCGAGGTCGTACGTCGTGCCGTTCGTGTCGTTCGTGAAGTCGCAGACGAACTCAATGCGCTCGAACGGGAAGACGACGAGGTAGTCGCTGAACGACTCGGGCTTGTGTACGAAGCCGGAGTCGGTGGCGACAATCTTGCACTTGTCCTGGAACGGCACGGAGATGTTGTAGTGGCGGGCGTTGGCGACGTTGGCCAAGCGGAAGCGCACTTGGGCGGGCGGCACTTCGACGTAGGGCATCACCACGCCGTTGACGAGGTTGACAGATCCGAACGACTCGGGCACCCACTCGGTAGCTCCGGCATTGCAGTTGTCGTCGGAGTAGAGCAGGTGGCCAGTCGTGTTGATCAAGCGGTCAGTCAGCACCAGCGGGATGTCCGTCTCGATGTCCATGTTGATGGACGCCTCCATATCCGCGTCAGAGACGATGTAGGCACCCATGAGGCCGGCCCACGTGTTGAGACGCGTGAGGCCGTTTGAGTGATCGTGGTAAAGCTTCGTCGAGGCGGATTGGTTGTTGTAGTAGTGGAATTCTTGGCTCTGGTTCTTGTAGATCGACCGGTACGGCAGGCCGTCGAACTCGGGCGGGGACTCGAGGCCGTGCACGTGCGTCACGACGGGCACGCCGCAGTACGGGTAGCACGCGGACTCGACGTTGTTGAGCGAGTCTTCGACCGAGTCTTGCATCAGGTGCGGCTGGGACAGCTCGTTGTACCAGGTAATGGTGATTGGCACGCCCCGAGCGACCTTGATGGTCGGGCCGGGCATGGTGGGCGTCGAGTTCTTGAGCGCGTAGCCGTAGATGGTGCCCGAGATGGAGCCGTCCTCCGTCCAGTTGTGCTCGGCGGCGGCGATCTGCATGTCGATGGCTCCGCCGGCGGTCAGGTCGATGACGTCCGGAATGGGCAGCGCGCTGACGTAGGCGTCCCAGTCGGTCTTGAGGTTCGTGAGCGCTTGCGTGTTGGGGGCCAATACGGCGGCGGCGGCGACTGCCACTGCGGCCGACAGTGCCGTCCGAGTGAGCATGGCAGGTTGTCGAGGAGGAGGTCGAGTGCTGGGAAGCCCGCAAAATGGAGAATGAGCTGAGTGGTGCCCCACCGCAGCCGTCCGATTCCACCTTGGAGGCCGCGGCCAAGGCCCCCGTGCATGCCAGCGAGTCACCAACTTGGAAACACTATTAATCCTGGGCGTGAGCCCGGCCACCAACGTGGTACAAACACCAAAAGGCTCGCGTGTGGATCGGCTCAGCGACAAGGCTGCGTCCAGAGCCCGGCGGAGGCACACGTGGACCAGGCCAATCACATCGGAGACCGTCACCGAGTGGAGGTGAGGCCCTGCAGATCGGCCGGCTTCCTCTCGACGTCGCTGAGATGATCCACCGGTCAGTCGAGCCCATTGAGGTGCTCCGCTCCGAAGCAATCCTTGCTCGTCGGGGCTCACACGTCGCCCAGTAAGCCCAACGTGTGCCACCGCCTCAAGACCGCAGCATTTTGCCATGGCAAAGCTTCGACTTGGTAACATAGTCTGCAAGGATACAGCTCTGCAAAATGTTACACGTACATGTACCTTATGAACTGCGGTGGCGATTTGGCAGAGCCGGAGTCTGTGAGCCAGGGCGGTCCGCTTGGACGGAGCCGCTGGACTTTCACTTCTCGCCGGTCAGACTTTCGGCGATGTCGAGCTGCAGATTGATCCATCAAGCACATGATCGAACTGGAAAGCGCACACTGGAGCGTCGAGAACGTTCAAAGGGCTTCATCATATCCCAGGACTGCGCGGTTGCAGCATCAACGTGGTCAGAGCGAGGCACGCGCGTATAGGCTCCATGACAGCCGTCCTCTGCAATGAAAGCGAGCAAGCGCCGCGATTGCGCGCATCTCAGGGAAGCCTGCCTGCATCTGGGCAGTGTCCAAGCTTTACAGACTCGACATGCACCGCCGACTGGAGGAAGGCACGCGCTCCGCGCTGCGCGCAGGCTGAACCCGATCCCCCAATCGTGTGGTACAGATCGCGGCATGTCCTTGTGTCCTTGCGCATCGTGTGGTGAGGCGGGCCAACTGAAATCCCGTGCGCGCAGCGACCCGGTTTTTAGTTGGAAGCGACTAACGCCGTGCTGGCGGTGGCGACCACACCCTCAGAAAACACAAGTACATGCGCATGAATTGAGGCGACTGAGCAGATAGTCCCCAGCGGACAGGAAATGCTGCCGGGCTTGCATGCCGTCGCCGGCCGATTGCTTTGTTCCTCGTCTCACGAGCCGGTCGCTGCACGAGATCAGAGGTCCATTCGTCCACACGCTGCATGGAACGTCGGTCTATGCTCAATACATCGAGCGCCTTGAACGGCGGCACCATGCCGACATCACTTCATCGTTTCACTGCATCGAGCGCACATACATGTACACGTACTTTGGTGAGCAGAAGAATGCCAAGTCAGCATCGCGGGACGGAGATGAATCACGATAACGTAACGGTGCATCACGGCTTGGTCATTGTGCTACGCCCTCGGCCGCGAACGCAGCCGAAAGGGTACGTCCATGCAGCTGCAGGTATCTAGTGGCAGGCAGACGCAACTCCCAAAATGGTGGTGTCTGGACCACTGGAAACGAACCACGCCAAGCTGATCGGGTTCGATCAGTACCCTGTCGTATTTACAAGACATGGTTCTATCTGCAGATAGCGCGTAGCTGGACTTTCAGAGGTGAGTGCAATAACAACTTCGATACATGCATGGCACAACGTCGGCCAGCAAGAAGCAAAGATCGACAAACGAAATGGAATTTTGTAACCTGGTTCGGACGCGACGACACCAACAAGACTTTGGCGCGCCGCCATACTGTTGTGAGCCTAGGTTTCAGTGCACGAGCTTCACGTCTTCGGGCATGGTATCGGTGAGCATAAGCAAAACCACTTGGCAGGCTCGTGCAACACACGCGCGACGTTGTCCTCCGCGGATTAGCTGTTCCACCGAGTTTTAGTAGTTTTATCTCACGGAGAGTGCGGGATGACGCGGTTCTTGACTTTGCAGTAGTTCTCTTTGATGCCTGGGGTTGGTGCGAATACCTCTCGAGAAGTTGCAGGCGTTCCGAGTCTAATTGGTCCTCTTGTCGACGAGGAATACCAGGCCTCAACAGTTTCAGTCTACAAATTCTCCCCAGCTATACAAGCAACCCACAAAACTTCAGCCCAACGAGGATGGCCCGCACCAAGCAAAGCGCATGGTCGCTCTGCGCGTGACCCGTCGCTTCCAGAAGTCGACGGAGCTGCTGATCCGACACCTGCCTTTCCGGCGTGTAGTGCGCCAGATCGCCCAGGACTTCAAAATGGACATGATCTTCCAAGGTTCAGCTGTGCTCGCCTTGCAGGAGGCCTCCGAGGCACAGGCCTGTTCGAGGACATCCACCTGTGCGCCATCCACGCCAACCTTGTCACGAATCGTGCCCATGGACATCCAGCTGGCCCGCCGCATCCGTGGCGAGCGCTCGTAACTTGTTGGGTTTTAGGAGCTCACCCCTTCCTGAAAGGAGCACGATTGGCGCGATTCAGACCAACAGCCCTGTTGGGCTTCAACGGGATCGAACTCATAGCGTGAACGCTCCGAATACACTTACCAAAAACAAAATAGACAAAAAGAGTCGATTTTGTGTCCGTCCAACGTCACTCATCAAATTTGTTCCGAGCGAAGAAGACGAGCATGGGCCTGCAGGAGAAGATCAACGCCAACCCGACGGTGTACGCCGTGGCCACGCCGGCGCGCAAGAAGTTCGACGTGCACGAGGCGCTCGACGAGGATGCTGCCGACCCGTTCGAGTCGGACGAGGTCTTCGGTGCGTGACAGCCACCGCTTCCTCCTCTTCCCTTCCAAGAACATTTGCTTAACAGAAAATTGTTTTTATTACAGAAATTCTCCGCCACATCAACGACCCGGAGCACCCGCTGACGCTGGAGCAGCTCAAGGTCATGTCGCTGGAAAACATCCACGTGGACGACGCCAACTCGCGCATCAAAATCTTCTTCACGCCCACCATCCCGCACTGCAGGTGCGTCCAGAGTAGAGCTTATGATTATTCATTAGTTGTTGCTAATATTTTATTTTTTATTGTGAATTTTGCAGCATGGCGACGTTGATCGGACTGTGTCTCCGTGTGAAGCTGCTGCGCTCGTTGCCGCCGCGCTTCAAGGTGGACATCCTCATCACCCCGGGCACGCACTCGTCCGAGGCAGCGGTGAACAAGCAGCTCAACGACAAGGAGCGCGTGGCGGCTGCGCTGGAGAATTCGCACCTGCTCACGGTCGTGAACAAGTGCATCGCCAACACGGACAAGTGAGGAAAGCGTTCTCTGTCAGCGCTCGGACGTTGTCACTGCTGACTGCGCAGGCTCTCCGAGTTGGGTTAAATATGATATTGTTCACTAAAGACAGGTTGCTATGGACATTGACAAACAGCGAAGCTGCATGCTACTAACTTTTCTTATTTTGGCTACTGTTGTTGACTCTGCATCATGCGGTCGATCGCAGCGATGCGCTGGAGGAGTTTCTCGCGCTCTCCGAGCAGCTGATCCAGGTCTAGTTCGAGTTCTGGTGTCAGACCCACCAACGCATGGCTGTCTTCCGGAGGGAAAAGGTCGCTTGCGTGGTCGTCACCTCCGAAGAGGTCAAAGACGTCCTTCGAGTCCTCTAAGGCTAACACTTCGCAGGACTCGAAGAAGGGAGATGACGCCAGATCCGTGATGCTTGGCATGGCTCCACTTGTATTGGGACGTTCTGTCCGTCGCTGATGCAAAGGCATGGTCGCCAGTGCTGGCTGCGCCGTCTTGACACGCTTCTCGAAGTTGGATGCGTCACGCTCCAGCTGAGAGATCGCCTCTGGTACAGCGAGCCCAGCTACAGTCATCGGGCGGTTTTCATCGGAGGCGCGAGCTTTCCGGAACGCCTGGCTGAGCACTCGCATTTCGTCCTCGAAGTCGTTCTCCCAGTTTTCGCGCTCTGCCTGAAATGCGTCGTTGTCTTCTTGAATGCGCTCGAGCAGATCTTTCCGGGCACTGGCAGCGTCTCGCAGCAACTCCTTCCTGCGCTGTTGATTCAGTCGGCGCAGTTGCTCCACCTTTTCTCTTCGCCGTGACTCCTCGCTGGCTAATCTGTCCCGTTCAGTCTGCTCTCGAAGCTTATCCTGTCGCTGCTTGCTTGCTCTGTAGAGACTCCCGCGCCGCTGCTCCCGTTGTTGCTCGCGCAGCTCCTTACTTACGGACACATTTCGGCTGAAGAAGCCTTTCAAGATTGGAGCAGCATCTTGAACGTGAACTTCCCCATCGACATCTTCATGAGGACGCGTCACCCCAGTCGACGTAAGTCTCGATCGGGCGGGCGAGACGGTCATTTCGTCATTCTCGTCACTTTCGTCTCCTGGCTTTACCTTCTGCACCACTGTGCTGGAAGTTGGGCGCCGAGTGTTTCCCCGTCGGTGACTCTCTCCACGTCGTGGTGCTGATCCACGTGAGGACCAACGAGGTCCGTTGTCATCGTCCAGAAGACTCTCGTCACTGTCGTCCGACGCAACGTCACAAGTCACACTTGGACAAGTCTCGAGCGATGTCACCGGCGACGAGGAACTGACTGGGTCCGTCGAACTGCTCAGCGTCTTCTCCGAGGCTGACAAACGTAAGGTCTGCTGTACGCTTGTTGAGGATGACGAGATGTGCTGGAGATCGGTTTCTTGCACTGAAGCTGAAGACACACGCCCCGCTGGCGTCTTGCTGGTGTCACTTAGGACAGCACCGATCGGCATCACTTGCGTGCTTCGAGAGCCGCTGAGCTTTTTGCCTCCCGAGAAGATCCGGTTGCTCATTGCGAGTGACACTTTGGACATCCATGACTCGTGACGAGTTCCCCTTTCGTGGTCACTACAGTCGCTGCGTCTGCGAGCTTGAACGGGGTCCACGGCGTTGAAGTCCTTGACGGTATCATCGGCGAAGCTGTTGGTTGTTTTCCGCTTGCGCCGCCGGTCTGTCATGACTGGCTGCGTGCACGACAGGGCCACTGCGCTGAGCCAAGTGCTGGTGCTGGCTGTGCTCTTGCTGGCCAATTTAATCCCTCGACCTCGCAAGCCAATTCGGCGAGAGAGGAAGAAAAGAAGCCAGCCATCTCACCTGCTGCCTCGTACCAGAACGGCTCTGATCCGAGAAGAGACTCGTCCTCCAAAACCCCAGCACGTATGAGCACCAATACAAATTTTTAATCTAAAATAGTCGTTCGCTTCAACTTGTTTAGCTCCTTCAACCAAGAATATGGCCAACATTTCTCGACGTTGTCGTGGATCTGTATTCACCGTCGAAGACACCGAGCCGTGTGTTTCCTGAGCTGTGAGCAAGTTTGGGTCGAGGCACCAAGATCGTCGTTGGCCTTCGATTGCAGCTTGAACGAAGTGACTTGATCATCGAAGGACAACAGCTTCACCGCGTCTGCATCAAATCATTGGGGTCTACCAAGCCATTCACGTTTACAATTGGATGGGTGGCTTGCAGAACGTGGTAGCATCTCTCGCGTTAAATATGCTCGACGCGGTGGAACGTGGTGGATGGTGCAGTACAAAACTGGGGACTCGGCGGCATGGAACTCCAACACCTCAAGATATTCTGCCCCGCACGTCCACTACCATCACCGTCACGTTGTCCAGCGTGCCGAGCTCGACGGCGCGGTCCGCCAGCATGTTGGCCATCTCCTGCACGTTCAGCCACGGGTTGTTCCTAAGGCACAAAGCGAAGAAGTCAGTTCAGTCCGTCTTCTCAACGATCACTATCCAATGCTCTTCTCACCTGATGCACGACGCCACCTGCTCGTTTGATAAAACGTCCCAGAGGCCGTCCGAGGCCATGACAATATACTCATCCTCTCGGTGCAGCTCGTGCACCGTCACCTCGGGGTCGGCAATAACGAGTGGACTCAGCTCGGCGTCTCCAAAGGCCCTCGCGACCGCCAGCCGGCCGTTCACGCGGGCCACGCCCTTCACATAGAGCACCATGCCGCCGTGTTCCTCGATCCGCTGCTTCTCCTGGTCGTTCGAGGCCTTGTGGTCCGTGGTCAGTTGTGTCACCTGTGCCACCTTGTCTCTCTTGGCCACCATGATGGCCCTGCAGTCGCCCGTGTTGCTTAGGATCGCTTGCTTCCCTCTGATCAACAGCGTCACAGCTGTAGCTCCGCCCTCACAGTGGCCGTCCTTCTCCCTCTTCAAGATCTCTTCGTTAATGGCCAGGCTGGCGGAATGGCACGCTGCCGTCAAGTCACTCTTGTACTCCGGTGCTGCCAGTATGTAGAGCGGGAAAAGCAATGCCAGTAGCGACGAGGCTCTGGCACCTCCATGGCCGTCATAAACCCCGAAGAACTGCGTGTCCTCATTGGCACGTCCGTGCTTCAGCAGGTTGCGCACCTTGAGCGCTGGTGCTTTTCCTTCCACCACAAAGTTCTCGAGCACGCGGCCGCGCAGCAGGTCGGGGAAGAACGGGGCGATAGAGCGCGGTGCTACCTCCAGCAGCCCGCGGCCGTACAGATCCAGGTCGTCGATGGCTCGGAAGCGGTCCTCATTGCCCAGTCGGGCGCCGTTGCGCGTACAGACCGCGAAGCTGTGCGGCTTGTGCACGTTGAAGGCGATCTCGGGGTCCACGGCGCCAATGGCCGCCACCTCATTTCGGCTCGAAGTGTGACGAATCGACGTGGCCGACGCTGCGTGCGCGCGCGCGTTCTGCTGAGTCGTAGGCGACGGAGAGTCAGCGGACACAGCCGACGAGCGGCGCAGGAAGCGGGCCAGCAGTCGGCGCCCGAGCAAGAAGCTCGGGCGCTCCGACCTGGCCAAGTCCTCGGACCCGATGACGCTGCGACGCGGGCCTCCGGGACTGCTTCGGCCCAGGAGCATCAAGAGAAGGGGGTGGACGAAGAAGCACTCTTCGTGTTGTGTCTGTGTCTGTTGAGGAGCAACAGGTGCAAGCGCCGCTGAGCCACAATTGTACCCCTAATCATGTGAAACAGCTGTTTTGTTGTTGCCGACTACTTTTTTGGGAAATGGCTACAAAAGGGTCTGTGACGTGTGCCGTTGGTGGTGTCTTCAGCCTGAAATGGCGTCGGGCTGCCTGTCTGGGCGAGAGCTGGCGAACGCCGGCAGCTGCTCCAGCGCGCCCACCACGCGCGAAATGCCCGGATAGCGCAGCAGCTCCACGCCGCACGCGCGGGCATTGTACACCTGCGGAAGCAGATACACGTCCGCCAGGGTCACCTCATCGCCGACGCTGTAGCTCCCGGCACAGCTCGATAGCTCGGCCTCGAACGCCTGCAGGCCGCGCTCGATCCAGCGCTTGTTCCAGGCCACTACGAGAGCCTGACGCTCCGCAGCGTTGGCCGGCGCTTGCAAGTTCGCGACCTGCCGCACAGAACAAGGTATCAATCAAGTTGGTGAGCTCAGCGCGCTATCCTTCGATTGCTTGGCCGAAGTGCACTGATACGAACTAGATTGCTGCAAGATACTTGCTTGTACTTCTTACCTCGGAGGACAAGCCAATGCTCTGGGCTGGCTGAGTGTCGCAGCCGACGATGCCGCAGAGGTTGCGCACCTGCGCACGCTGGAGCAGGTCGCTCGGCAGCAGCTTCTTGTCCGGGAAGGCCTCCTCCAGGTACTCGAGGATGGCTCCGGACTGGGCGATCACGTGCCCGTCCACCACCAGTGCCGGCACGCGCTGGAGGACGGGGGAAGAACGATGTTAGACAGGAACGACCGATGGATGAACCGATGGAACGGCGCACCTGGTTGGGGTTCAGCTTTCGGAAGGCCTCCTTTCGCTGTTCGCCGCCGTCGGGCGCAGCTAAGTTCACTGGACGGTACTCGTACTCGATGCCTTTCCAGGCCAGCGCAATGCGCACACGCCAGGAGCAACTGCTTTTCCAGTAGTTGAACAACTCGATCTTCGGCATTGGCTGCGGGTTTGTCTTCTTGTCGCCGTCCAGGGGGAAATTGAGATGTGCATTCCGCCGTGGTATCCGCAAGCTCCACCGCAGTTGATTGCTGGAGTTGACCTTCACTCTTGTGCGCATTTTGGAGACCATGTTTGAGTCATCTCCGGACAGATTCACCACCCCATTTCGACGCACTGACACGACTGGGTGTCAATGCGGGCACAGGTTATCCTTATCCAATTTAATGAAGACCCGTGCACGCAATGAAAGGGGAAACAGCAGGCTGGTGGCGAATCATTTTCCTGTTTCCCGCTCAACTGAAAGCTCAACTTGACGAACACCGAATTTGCTATTTCAGGTGCGCCACACCACGACCTTTGCCAATCAAACCTGGAAAGATACCATTTCAAGAGCTCCTCGCAAGATGCCACTCCTGTGCGCTCTACTGCTGTCTCTGCAGCTCGTTTCCGTCGTTGCCGAACCATCAGAACAATGCTCGCAGCTGCACATCCCTCCGGCCAATGTGGAGTTTGCACTGCTGCACATCAACGCGTTCAGCGCCGTGGAGGACATGGCCAAATCTGTCTGTAAATCTTTCAACGTTCCCCAGTACAAATGCGACGGCGTGCGCAAGGAAGTTATGGAGACCATGCAGGAGATGGGTCAATTGGCCATCCGAGAGGCCGTCGTGAACGTGTCGCTTGACCGCTCGCTGGCCTACGACATCTGGCTGCACGACGATGACAAGGACGAGCGAGTCAAGGCCTCTGAGCCGCTGACGGTGTACCCGGAGCAGCCGCTAGCCGACACAATGTCCGATTATTGTGCTCGCTTCAAGATCGACAGCCAGGACTGCGAGAATATGGCAGTGGGGGTTGGCGATCTCTTGGCGAGAGACTGGGGCTGCGACGATCCTGTGGCTAATGAAAGGAAGGACATTGTGGAGATTCCGATCTTGCTGGACAAACAAGAGCATCAGCTTAAACTGGATCCGTCGACCGATGGGACAGCGGACGCGGCGAGGTTCTGCTTGGAGAAGAAGATTCACATCGCGGAATGTGCGGCACTGTTTCGCATTGTTCACGAGCAGATCGAGATCTTGCAAGCAGAACGAGTTACTACTGAAAAGGAAGACGAACAGGAAGAAGAGGACCAGGGAACCGGTGGACGGCGGAGATTGCGATTCGATAGCCCAGTTGATACGCGCTTGTATCCACGACCAGAGCGCGTCATCATTAAAATGGACTGGGAGCGAAGTCCTGATGAAGAAGTTACTCCAGAGGAGATCTGCGTCTACTCGGAGGGATCCACTTCGCCCATGAAGTGCTTTCTTGTCCCTCAAATAGACCCTCTCTCCCTTGTCGCGAACACAGCAGAAGGCTATCACATGCTCTACTTCACCGACAAGAGCGGCGAGGAGATCCTGGCTGCAAAAATGATTCAAATTGTGGCTCCCAACGTCGAATTGGTTGAAATCTTGTCTTCGAAGGCGAAACCGGACAGCAGCGACAGCGAGTACTTGGCAGCGAAGATCCGCACGACGCTTTTCGATCCGTTTGATCCTGTGTTCCGCGTCTGCGTCCTGCTTGACGACTTCTTCGATTGCCTGGACCCCGAGTGGATGACCGTTGAGGAGCAAGAACTACGCCATGGCACAGCAACAGAACCTCTGCATCAAAGCGTGACTTTCCGAGCTCCATTGGACCATGTGCCATTTACTCGAGCCAACGGCCATGAGATTAGTATTCTCCTTCTCACTGAAAACAATAAGGCGGTGCAGGTGTCTAGCGCCGTCGCTTTCGACGCAGCGCTGACCGTGAATCCTCCCGCAATCACCTCAAGACGGCACGTGCTCGACCCGAGACTGCACACGCCCCAAAGACCTCGAGCCTGCCCGGGTGCGCTTCAATCTTCACGAAATCTGCGCTGGATCTGTGACCTGTGGCGTCACGAATGGGGGCTCTACTCTCAAAACGGCGAGGATGGCATCCTTCGCAACATATTTCACCACATCGGCACGAAGCACAAAGCGTACGTGGAGTTTGGCACAGAAGATGGCCAGGAGTGCAATACGCGGCTTCTACGGGAGATGCACGGCTGGACTGGGCTGCTGATGGACTCGCGCCACGAGGACGAAAGCATCAACTTGTATCGCGAGTTCATCACCCGCGAGAACTTCATGACGCTGCTCACTGACAAGTATGCGGAGCTCGTTCCCCGACATCTGGACCTCCTGTCGATCGACGTGGACTTCAATGATTTCTGGCTGCTCAGTGCCGTTGACCTGGCCCGTGTAGCGCCGCGCGTGGTGCTTGTGGAGGTGAACAGCCACATCCCGTCGCATGAAGCTCGAACAGTGGCATACGATGACAGGATCGATGGAAGCGGAGGCTGGGACGGGTTTTCGGCGTACTTTGGAGGCAGTGTGGCTGCCTTTCACCGCTGGGGCGCTCGCAACGGATACTCACTGGTGTACTGCGAGTCGCACGGTGTCAACTGCTTCCTTGTGCGCAATGATGCTCTCGGCGATGTCAACGTGTCGGCCGTCCTGGGCCCAGAGCAGCTTCAAGCCCCACCGAACTTCTTCGGCCAAGGCTGGGACTACCCAGATGCGTGGCAACCTCACCACCAATGGGTGTGGCTTTGAGCAGACCAAGCCTCTGGGGGGAGGAATGCGCAACGCAGCGCATCCAAGCCGTGTATTCGCTGCGTAGTAGATGCAATACACGTCCTATCCTCATCTGTTGACCTTGATCATGACGCTCGCACAGCAGGAACTGGTCTCTATAACCCACTGAACAGCTTCATTGTTCTTGTCCTCCGAGTAGAAGTCGGCAATACGGAGAAAGACCTGTCGTTGATCTGTTATTGCTCGTTCGACGACTGTGACGAGAGCCCCGCAAGGAATCCGCCCCACTGGCACAGCGACCAACTCCGGTTCCTTGCGGACAGGAGCTCCCGAGTCTTGTACACATCGATACGTCTCACTTCTGGGTGTAGATGAAGACGAGGCCCACGGGCCGTCGACCTCGTTCAGCACCGACTCGTTGTCAAGTGAGCGCTCCACGACCCACGCAGCTCCGTCAAAGTACCTTTCGTGCAACCTCAGGAACACGACGCCGTCTGGAGCTATAGTAGACTGTACAACCTCGACGACGTCGCCGTAGAGCACGTAGCCCAGCTCGGAGATCGCCAGATCAGCGCTCTCACGCACTTTACAGCCTTCCACTACACACCTGAAAAACCTGTTCGCCAGGACACTGCCGTCATCCGAGACGAAAGGCCCTTGATGAGGCTCCAGGAGGATTTCGTTGCGAAGCGAGCGGCAGGGCACCCACGCCTCCTTGATCTGTCTTTCAACGCCCTCTTCCTCGTTGAGTGTCACCTTCGTTTCATCTCGCACAACCACAGTGGGGAGGTGCGGCCCTTCTAACCGCACCATGGGGTCGCCTTGTTCGTTGCAAATGGGAGCTGTGGCTCGGAACACGCGTCCCAGAGGAATGTAACCCAGCAACGGAGATGCGATGTTGTGCTTCACGCGTACCGACACACCTCCGTTCTTGCCGCGATGGCACACACGGTAATACTGATTGAAACTCCACTTGCCTATTAGCAAGAGAAAGCGCAGAGCGAGCGTCAGTTACAGAAGTCAATAACAACAGGAAGCACTGCGCAAACGGCACTTTAACTCACTTGCAACATGGGCTGGTGAGGCAGCACCCGCTCGTTCAAGTTCCTGCACACAGGTCCTGCACTTGGCGTCAAGCAGCTGGGCCTGTCGCTTGGAGAAGCTCGTCTTGGGCAGGCTCTGGAAGCATTGCACGCATCGCTTGAGTCTCGGCTGGACATCGCTCGTCACCTTGTTCTGCTCCACGCACGTCTTGCACTTGCTGCAATACCAAACGAATTAGCATTGAGTCAATATGGCGAAAACTGTTTTCTATCGCGTACGGGTTCGGCTTGAGCTGCTGGTGACGCGAAAACGCCTTCGTATGTAGCGACTGGCCGCATGCAACGCACACTCGCCGCTCCTGGGCCCTCGTCGCGGCCATCGTCCTGCACCAGCAGATCTGCGCGAAGCGAAGTGAGGTGTGGTCCACATCAGAAAAAAACGGCCATAGCCGGCTCACCACAGCCATAGGTTGAAATTGAGGAAGCACCACTCGTTATCCTGCGGCGGACAGCTCTACACGCCACTCACGGAGTCTAAGGACTTTGGCAG